>JAMQGT020007704.1:0-67500 GCA_024447675.2 Pterophyllum scalare | reverse complement strand
TTAAAATCCGAGGTGTTGGACATACTGAGTTCAGCACCTTTCACTGCAACCACCTAACTTGTGAGCGCATGTATGCCTTTGATCTGATCTATCCTCTGCAAAGACTTGGCCACCTCTATACCCTGATATCTGGGTGATGGTCACCTTCATTGTCTTCATCTATATATCTGCACATCCTGTTGCTTCCTTTAGCAATGAAGGAAGCAACAGAGGATATCAGTGACTAAACCATAACAAATGCACCACTGTATTTGAAAGATGAGGTGATATAGCTCATAAGGAGTTGTTTTTTTTTCTGTAAAACCATTGGATCATTACAATTTGATGTGCCATTTAAAACACCGATTTAGAGTATTAAACACTGACCCTGCTGTTTGAAAGGTAGAGCAACCACTTTAGAAAAAGGTTTTCTTAATCATTTAGCTGTAATTTGAGTAAATAGTAATATACTTTTACTGAAAAACATTTTACATTCACTACAAATGTATTGAATCTAATTGTCTTTATTTGCAAGAGATACCATAAATGCACAGAACTCTAAATTACTCAAAGGCACTTTTTGTCTGTAGTATAGATTAATTACAACCCCCCACCACCACCACCAAATACAAAGACAGCAATTCAACAATGCAACTCATTAGACCCTATGATAAAAGTCCACAACTTAAAAATAAACCCTCTCATGATGGGCATTAAACCAAGACAAACTGCTTACAGTGACACTCATTCAAATTTACTTTGTCCTAACTTTCCATAACTTTTATAGCAGTTTTCTAATGTTATAAATTACTTTTCTGGGACAGAAAGTGCTTATTTAAAGGTCTTCTCTCAAGCCTGCGGAGGATGAGTGTTTGATACTTGAAAGATCTCAGGTGAGTATCACTGTAACAAAAAACGCACACATACACACATCCTTATCACCAAAGTAATTTGGTGGCATTCTGACCTGCTGAGTCAACTCACACTCATTAAACTCTTAATGAGTTTTGGCATGAAATGAAACCAGGGGTGTAGATAGCACGGGGCAGTAAAGTGCATCCATCACCCCTTAAAACATACAAACACATTTATCATCACACACACTGGTAAGTTACTTTATTTCATTTCTACCAGGATGAAAACTTCAGAGCAAAGGGGTTTGTTACTGGATGGTTGGCGCCCCCTTTTGATAGTGCACTGTTTTTGCATGTTTTTTTTTTAATGCACCACATGGGCACTGGACAAAATAATGGGAACACCACATGAAAGAGAAGCATGTTAGCTTTGATGTATGTGTTATGCATCCAGCTGCAGCAGTAAGTCATAGAAGGGCAGCCAACCTGCTGCACTTAATCGTTATAAACTACTACTAGTGCTTGACTGGAGATGGGGGTTCATAAAACAGCATGGGACAACCTGCTGAGTTTCAGGAGGCAAAAATCAGTGTAGAATAGAAAAATTTGCGGCAGGCTGCTTTGTTGTGGTGAAACATTCTTCCTCTTATCTCTGCCTTTTCATTTGGCATCAAAAGCACCTGCTTTTTTTTTATACCAAAGTAGCATATTCTCTGCTGTGTTTTAAATAGTACACATCTGACCATATGTGATCTACAGAAACACATCTTCAATGACTCAGTGTTTTGCCTGTTAAATACGACGTGAGGAACCGGCTCTAAGTCAGGACTGCATCCGAACAAAAGAAGAAGCAGACCAACACCCAGCAGAATCATTTCTAAATGCCACAGAAGCGCCAGCGATAGCATCAGCGCCTCTGTGACCCATAACACCTTCATAAAAGGTGTGCATTTTGAGCTTTATGAAGGTCAGATTTATGACAGGCATGCCATCATGCCACACAGAGACATATAAACTGTCTGCAACATGCTCCAAAACTGGAGCTTTGAGCAACTGAGAAAAGTATTAAAGCCGATGAGTCATCATTTGCAATATTTAGGAATATGCTTACACTGGGATAAAGCCAGCAGATGCCTTCAGCCCACAATGTCTGCTGTCATCTATTAAATTGATGGAAGAATCATGCTGAAATGAAAAGCCAGATCATAACTTGGGTAGTATATCATAATTTCAGGCTGATATTAGCCTCATACAAGCTGCTAAACAATCAGGAGCTGTTGCGTGTGAACTGAGATGAGCAGCATGGCAGCTTTTTGAGGACTGTTAAACTTGTTAAACCTCCAAAACGTTATTTGAGTGTGTTTGCATTACTGTGAACACCCTTACTGGCTATGAAATATATGTACATTCCTCACAATGCATTTTTCAAGTTGAAGAGCACATCACTTTGGAAAATAAAATGCTCCTTTCATTCCTAGATATAATTTATCAAAAACCACTCTGGCTTCAGGAACTAAAATGTGAGCTCCTTGTCACATTTTCACCTTCAGCTGCTAGCTGAGTGAGGCCTAAATCCATAATTCAGCATGTGGTCCAGCCAGCATACTTTATTAGGAACATCTTATATTCAGACCTGCATGCTTGTTGGCTGAGGATGTTCATTCCAGCCTCCAATATTCCTGTGTCGCTGTGTCTTACTGTTCAATCCAGGAGAAATCATCGCTTTTCAACCTGCTGTGACCTGTTTGCAGAGTCGTATCAAAAGTTTTGCAGTGCCTCATAGGTAAGAGCGGTTGTTAATATTCACTTTTTTAAATTTCTGGCTTTGTTTTATGTCAGGCTGAGATTGTTCAGTGGAGAAAAAAAGTAGACAGGAAATTGTGGAAAATGTCAGAGAGTGGTGGCATGAAAAACATGAAACATATGAGCAAAAAAAAAAAGAATCCAGAAAACAGCGAGCCAGCAAGAGAACTCACGAGATATACAACAACGATGACCTGGCAAAGACTCAGGGCAAAGACAGCAACTAAATACGCAATCATACTGAAATCAGATACTGAAAGAACGAGGAGCTGAGCTTTGAAACAAAACAGGAAGTAGACTGAAAGAGGGACCAGGACCAAACTCGCACATCCAGACACATAAAGAAGGGAACATGAAAACAAAGGGACATGAAACAAAGGAAAAAAATAGCAACATAAGAACAGGATAGCGGCAAAATACTATTCAAAGAACAAAGGATTAGGAGAACGATAAATATACTAACAACTGAAACGTGAATATCATAAATACACTAACAATTCAGGAGTTAAAAAAAAAAAGAAAGAAAAGTTAGTGAGGCAGTAGTTTTATCCCAGCTTTTTCTTAAATAGACTCCTTACTAGAATAACTCTACAATCACTCACACAAAAATGTAATCACTGTGAAATGAGCCGATAATCAGGACTGGGAGTGAAGTCGTACCAAGGAATTCCAAGAGGGTGCAATCACAGCCAGACTGGTGTTGAAAGCCCATATCTGTGGCTTAGCAGGGCACCAAGTCCCACAAGGCCATGTAGAGAGTAAATAGTGAGAGTGGTATTTTAGCGAACCAGAAGATCTCAACTTTTAAGCCAGAAAGATGTTTAACTCCTTATGCATCAGTCCATGACAGGGAAAGCAAACCAACAATGTGCTCAAAAATCAGAGTAAGTACTTTGAGGCCAGCACTACTGCGAATATGCCAGTATGATCACATTTAAGCTAACATTCACCAAAACTGGCAATAAAAATGAAGAGAGCTGAAGTCCATAGGATTGCTGTTAGTTTTGGATGTATTTAAACCTAAATACTCAACATATTTAAAACTTTGATAGAGGATATAGAGGAAATTTGAAGACCTACAAAAGTTTTTATGATTCAGAATATGACTTGAGTAATACTGCTACTACTATATACTGTAATTCAGTAAGTTTAAAATAAAAAAAAAGATGTAGCCACCCCTGAATACCCAAAGGATAATGCAGTTCCATCTAGAAACCTCCTGCTCGGCATTTTGGTCATTCCCAACTTAAGACACTGCATATTCATAGGTTAGCAACTTTTCACAATCACACGGTAGGTCCGTCCTAATGCACAGTTTACTTTCATTTCCTTTTTCACTCTACTAGGGACCACCATTTAGAAGATGGGAATCATATTCTATTCACTAAGCTCCTGAGACCATAAACTCATGAAGGTTCATATGAAGGTTCATACAGAGGTCGCAGACCAAGAGCATTGAAGGGAGCTACATTTGCACTGAAAGGAGATGCCCCCTGCTGGTCATTCACTTTTCAAACTTAAGGTCTATCCTTTATCTACAGTCTATAATTTGAAGCCACAAACACTGAGTATGTTTCATTGTTTGCACATGGAGATGATGCTAAGATATTTGTTGAAAGAGAAAGTCAGGTGATTACCAAACAAAATATTAGATGACTATCAGATGTCTCACTTTCAAGGCAGTCAATCTAACAGCTGTTGAGACAGATAAGTAAAAATTTAGCATATCAACCATATATTGGCTTTTTGGTCTGGTAGTGGAATGATATAATAAAACTGCCACCGCCATTCAGTGTGAATTAAAAAAAAAAAGCAGCTAGCAATTTTTAATATATTTGCCAAAAACCATACCCCTCATTTCACCCAGAGGTCTCTAACCTTCAGGATTAACCCCCAGTTTTAGCTCAACAGTGCACACTCTCATCCATCTGTGCTGCTGCTGTCCTCATTTCAACACAGCAGCTATTGAACTGGCACAAAAACAGACTACACTAGATACTGTCAGGAGGTGCAGCAATACAGTCTCTGGCTTTGTAGACTTTGATGTGCTGCCAAAAGGGCATTTTTCACACTGATATTGAGATGGCAAGAGGAACAGAGAAGGACACAATCACTCAGCATGGTATAACCAAAATGATACTTGTACACAAAAGTTGTGTTTCTTTATTATATGGCTTTTCATCCTTCAGTACGTCTAATGTCTCACTGTTTTTGAGTCTTCTGGGTGATTATTGTCTAAACGGGAACTGTGTAATGAGTATCTAAGGTGACTAACCAGTGGCTGGAGGTGACTCATAGAGCGGCCTCCTTTTCACATGCAGAGAAACTGTGTTCTCAGTGCTCCCTTCGGTCCCCGGAGGTGATGAGCAGCTCCAGTGTCAACACAATGGCTGCACTGCAGGCCATTCAAGTCCTGTGCAGATTAGAAGGTTTTTAAAATCTCCTAGTTTGATCCTGAATTTCTCATCATCCCAGATCTGATGTACCACAATTATTCAGCCATTTGTGCTGATGATGGGGCCTCAATAAGGAGGGAGATACTGTTTCACTGATTATAATAATCACTCCTATTTTAAGTTTGTTAACACAACACAGTTTTTTAAGTCAACCAGGTCTCTTTTTTGAGGATTAACAATAAAATGAAATAAGAAAACAAACAAAAAGCATAGTGCCAGAGTGAAACTGAGGGCTGTAGATGATTGATGGCAGATATAATAATGGTGCATTAAAGAACATTACTGTTCTCTCATAGTGGAGTCATGAAAGAGCATGAATGATGGACAAAGTCAGACTTGCTGTAAGACATGGATTACTATTATCATGCTACTGCTGGTGCCCCGTAAAATTGTCAGAAAACAATCGCAACTTGAATACAAAATTGACCCCACCTAAACAAACAGAGAGCAGCAGTGACGGCATGAACACTCAGTCTTTTCAAAAGACAGATAAATTACAGTTTGGTGGTAGAGAGAAAGGATGAGAACTTAGCCTTTAGGGAGCAATTTTGAATGAACAGTAAATTTTGTACCTCAATAGAGGCTTAACAGTGAGTTCTGCATGCATAACTGAACAACAGCTTTATAAGAAAAACAGTATCTTTAAAAAAAAAAGAAACTATTGTTGTGATGGAGCTATGGGCATTTCAGTAGCTTTACAGCAGAGGTGGATAGCTTTCAATCAAAAATAAGTTAATGTATTATGTAGCACTGTCTTGTTTTAGGTCACACTCTGTACTAGGAAATAGTACAAAATTAGAAGATTCACCTCTGCTAACAGTTAATGAAACAGGATTTAGGACAGTCTGATCAGATTAGCTAGGAATGTTGGCCCACTAAAAGTAATACATAATTGAAGTAGAGACTTGTATCTTGAGACACTGTTTCAATTTTATATAAAACACTGATGTTAAACTTTAGCTGCAGTTTATACAAACACTGACCTGATTAACTGCAAATCTGGCAGGCTGACATAAGCTTTATAATTTAAAAGTAACAACTTGCCCACATAAAAAAAACTACATATTAATACTGCATGTTTTATAATTGCCAGATGTTGTACATTCTATTTCTGAATGCAAATGGCATCCATCTGTCTTAGGGTGTGTGTGTGTGTGTGTGTGTGTGTGTGTGTATGCCGATGTATGATTATGTTGTGTGGATGAATTTAGAAGCAGGAAATTAGAGGTCATCCAGGCCTTTATGTCTTTAAGACATTCCTGCAGTTTAACTAATTGATGTGTCATCTGGCTTTATGAATAGATAAAGCTGAGTATCATCTGCATAGCAATGAAAATTTATGCAATTCTAATAATACTGCCTAAGGGAAGCATGTACAATGTAAATAAAATTGGTCCTAGCGCAGAACCCTGTGGAACTCCATAATTAACCTTTGTGTGTGAAGAAGACTCCCCATTTACATGAACAAATTGGAGTCTATTAGATAAATATGATTCAAACCACTGCAGTGCAGTACCTTTAATACCTATGGCATGTTCTAATCTCTGTAATAAAATGTTATGGTCAACAGAACCAAAAGCTGCACTTGAGGTCACACAGGACAAGAACAGAGATGAGTCCACTGTCAGAGGCTGTAAGAAGATCATTTGTAACCTTCACTACTGCTGCTCCTGTACTGTGATGAATTCTGAAACCTGACTGAAACTCTTCAAATAAACCGTTCCTCTGCAGATGCTCAGTTAGCTGTTTTACAACTACTCTTTCAAGGATTTTTTAGAGAAAAGGAAAGTTGGAAATTGGCTTATAATTAGCTAAGACAGCTGGGTCAAATGATGGCTTTTGAAGTAGCGGTTTAATTACAGCCACCTTGAAGGCCTGTGGTACATAGCCAACTAATAAAGACAGATTGATCATTTTCAAGATTGAAGCATCAATAAATGGAAATACTTCTTTGAACAATCTAGTAGGAATGTTGATGGGTAATTATTTTATCTGAACTGAGCACTAAATCAGATGAAAAGTCTGAGAAATCAGACAGAACCTCTGAATAAGGACCAGGTGAGAAGAGGGAGACAAGACAAAAGATGTTGCGTGGAAGAGAGCCAGAGATTAATAATAGCTAATGATTAAATGCAGAGTGGGGTATAAACAGATTGAAAAGAGGTGTATGAAAAAGGAATACTCAGTGCATCATGGGAACCCCCCCACCCCCAGGAACCTAAGCCTATTGCAGTGTAACTAAGAGAGGGTTCAGGGTCATCTGATGCAGCCCTAACTATAAGTTTTGTCAAAAAGGAAACCTTTAAGCCTAATCTTAAAAATAGCAAGGATGTCTGTGTCCTGAATCTAAGCTGGAAGCTGGTTCTGGGGCCTGAAAGCTGAAGACTCCCAATCTACTTTTACTTGTACAAAACACTTTTTCCAGGCTAAATGAAGATCCACTAAATTAGTGAGATACCATTTCCTTTCCAGTTCACGGGCTATGTTCTTTAAACTGTGTGTTTGTGAGTCAGGCACTTCTGATTTGATGCTCTCTTTTTCAGAGAGGACGTAACACAGGACGTAAGACCATTGATGAGATAATCAAACTCTGAGAGAGTCAAGTATAGGTACATGCTCTGCAGTGTGTTGGCACATGGCACTAAATAACCTAATAATGGAGGAATGTCCTTAAATTTAATTACAGCACTTTCAAAAAGACATCTACTGCAATAAAATGTATTCCCCACGGCAATGTTATTAAGAAATGATCAGACAGGAGGAGATTTTCAGAGAATACTGTGAAATATTCAGTTCCTATCCCACATGTCAAAACAAGATCCAGAGTGTGATTAAAGTGGTGAGTAGGCTCATTTACATTTTGAGACAAGTCAGTTGAGTCTAATAATAGATTATTAGGATGTACAAGGCCAAGAGTCAGGCTCTCAAATGAATTAAAACTATGTTTGGGTCTTTGGTCAATTAGTAAACTTGAGTGGAAAATTGCAGCTACTCCTCCTCCTTGGCCTTTGCTTCAAGCATTCTCACAGTTGGTATGTACGAAGGAGTATTAGGGCCACATTGAGAAAAAAATGAAATTGTGGATTTTGAGAATAATTTTAAAATTTTGAGAAAAAAGTTGAAATACTTTTTCGAGAAAAAAGTCAAAATGTGGAACTTGTTTCAAGTCAAACAGCTGCCACACCACACCTGCTATACAGAATGTCTTGTGTAGATGAGAACCTATACTTTAGAATCAGTTTTAGGACAAGGAAATTATTTCTTATAGAACATGAACATGATGCAGTGATAAGTATGATAAGTATGAGGACATTATTAGAGATGATGCGGAAAGCTACATCTGCTCAGAAGGAAAAAACACACAAACTGGTAACGGACAGATATGAGGATGGTTGCACCTTCGTGCAGTACAGAGGGGATATGCTGAATTAAAAGACACAATAAGACAGCTGATCAAGTTGTTTCACTAAGTCATTTACCCGAGGCATTTTGTAGAGGGCATAGCAGCCATGGCAGTTGTTTGACTTGAAATGACAACTTTAATCTCAAAATAGTATTTCAACTTTTTTCTCAAAATGCACAATTTAATTGTTCTTTTCCCTTAATGTGGCCCTAATACTCCTTCATAGCAGAGATTCTCTGTGGGGATGGGGTTTTAGGGGAATGACAGGAGGAGAGAAGATGCAGCAATAGAGTTGCCAGTAACCAGAGTTTGATCCACTGCGGGTGTGTCGACGAGAAAAACGATCAGAGATGTAAACAGGTCTAACTCACTGCTTAACAGTGTGGTATGCAGGCTGCTCTATAGCAGAGAAAAAGCTTTTGCAAAGAGTGATGAGAACAGCGGAAAGATTATTGGCTGCCAGCTGCCACTACTGGAGGACATGGCCAACTCTCACTACCGTAAAAGTGCACAAAACATTGTCAGGGACTGCTCTCTCTCCGGTCACCATCTGTTTGAACTGTTACCCTCTGGCAGATTATACAGATCAGCCAAAACACACTCCTGTAGATTCAGAGACTCCTTCTTTCCAAAGGCCACCTGTGTCCTGAACACTTTGATGCATTGATAAATGTTTGTACTGTTAACTAACTCCTGCTGCTATGCTGCCACTCTCTACTCTGCTACTCTTTGTATAGGTTATTGATGGTATTTATTATTCTGCATTTTTATGTTTAATGTTTTATTTTAAACACCATATTGAAGTCGCATTCCGTATTTTTGTTGTTTTCTCGGCTTATGACAATAGAGCTATTTTATTCCATCTCCTGTGGCAAAATTAAACAAACCTATGTTCCTTCATCTGTCCGAACCCTCCTCTGTCTCTCTGGGGCTTTAGCATTAAGTTACATTGTCTTTACTTTCAGCATGCAAGAGGATGAACCCGACAGCAACCCGGTAAGCTTTAGAAAACAGTGTTAGCTCACCATCTAGTGGGGAAATTTGCAACATGCACAATGTGACAGAATCTCTGGGTTATCATGAGGCTTTAAGAGTAATCATCAACAAGACACAGGGAAACGTTACAGCTTCCCTGTTTCTCGTTATCTTGATAATCTAATTTTTTAGGTGAACTCCACAGTTAAAGCCAGGGGCCTTCCTTCTCTCATACCTTGTTTTTGACCTATAAAATAATTGGAAAAATACCAAACACTAGTACACTTTATTCATACATGTCAGTTACCAAGATGTTCTCGATCAAAGCACTTAACCTCAAACTACTTAGCAATTTAATCCTTCCTTGGACTTCTTGGCAAAACTAAGACTCTGACTGATTAGCAAAAAAAGTGTTGCATCTTTGTTTTAGGAATTAGCCATCCGTGTCCATGAGAAAACAAATATGGTCTCAGTATCTTGATTTTGAACTTGCTATTATTCAGAATGATCTCTACTAAAGTTGATGAAAAGGGAACAGAAAAAAACTGTAGTAAATCTTTGTGTTTAATATGTTCTGTATGTTCCATATGAATACACGTCTCATTTACTCATGAAAAGACCACATTTTGCAGTTTCTTCATACAACATGATATTTATTGGCTTCATCACTTTCAGTCCCTTTCAAATCATTGTATGAGACATAAGGAATAGGGAGGGTTTTTTTTTTATAACTCTTAGGATGATAACCAACTAAATACTGCAAATATAAATCAAATATCCATAATGCAAATATCCATCCTGCTGCTCATCATCTCTGCTCACGCTGTTGCATGGGCAGCATTATGAGCAGAGCTGCCCAGCCAGCTGCCTCCAGCTCTTCTGAGGGGATCACAGAAAAACTGGAGGTAGCAGTATGTTGGAAAAGACACCGAAGAGCTGCATCCAAGCCAGCCCCCATTTGGACAAGCCTGAAACGCCTCACTTTGGAGGTTTCTTGATGCTTGAACCACGTCAGTTGGCTCACAGTCACTTTCACTGTGGAGAAGCAGTAATTCTAATGTGAGCCACACTATGTGATAACTAACCGAATGATATGGAACCACACTAAGTGTGACGCAAAAGACCCCCAAGATGATGAGAGCCAGGATCCCAAAGCCCTGACCCAGACCAGGAACACCAGGGCCCCACCCTGCAGCCTGGCCTGAGGGAGAGGCTTGTTGATGAGGGTCAGCTCGACCATGGGGCTCAGCCGGGTCCAGCCCCAATGAATTACATGGGTCCACCCTTCTTGTAGTGTTTTTGGGTCAGGATGGAGGCCTTGGTGGTCTGATCCATGAATAGAGCCTCAAATGTACTCCCTCTGCAGCAGTAAGTACTTTAATATTCTATTGAGCCTCAGGAATATCATATTGCAGTACAATAATTTGGAAAAGTAGTAAAAAAAATTTGCAAATACCAAATAAATCAAAAGTTATGTAAAGTTTTTACCGAGGCGCTTGCAAATTTGCATTAAAACCAGTGGCTTAGAGCTTCCGCTTCCACAGTCAGTGATGCAGATTTTGATGGAGCATCAATCAAAACCGGACCGAGCAGGGGGACCCACCCATCTGATGACGTCACTGGGCTCTGACAAGCTGGTGGTGCCGGAAGAAAAGATGGCGGATCATGAGGAGCAGCTATCCGACGAGGAAAAGGTAAGATGCCGATTTGATTCTAGGTTAAACCTCACAGCGTGAAACGCTAGCATTCAAAATTTGAGTTGCATGCGGTCCCGTCTCTCGGTGCATCCTGGCGTCGATCGGCATTATGAAATTAGGAGAAAACCCAGGCCTCAGCACAACCTCTGCTGCTTCTGCTCTTATTTTTAGCTCAACTTCCGCTCATTTGCGAATCTCAAACGGAGGCTCCTTGTACGGTCCTGACTCAAAATAGGAGCCGTGGACATATTATAAATTCATCTAAGCATACCACCCGCTCGCTTGTCGCTCAGTGGACATGCCATTTCACTCCCATGTCTCTGCTTACTTGTGTTATGGAAGTTTTCATGTAACAAGGATCGCTAGCTAGATTAGTTAGTGTAGCATAGCCGCAGCCTGCTAACAGACAGCCAGACTTACTAACACGCCCTTTCGCCTGTTGGATGCCGCTTCTCTGTCTGTACAAGTTAAAATATTTGAAAGTGGTGGAGTGTCAGGTTATTTCATAAAGAGCAATCTGTAAGTCAGCAACCGTAGGATTTATACCAGCTAGTTTGGTAACTCGTCCCTCTAATAAGTAGCAGAGAAAGATGAAGGAACTACGAGTTCCCTTCAAGGATATGCTGGAACGCTTAGAAATTCAAAACTGCTTTTGTATGCTACCCTCCCTTTTGAAAGTGTGTTTCTATAATTGTAAAAGCCTCGCAGCAACAAATATTGCTTCTAAAACTGGAACAGAAAACTGACTCATAATTTAAGCAGGATTGGCACCCAGTGACGCCCATGCAAGACTGTTGCAGCTTTGTCTCATTTCCTTATAAGACACATGAAAAGCTGAGTGGACGAGTGCCTTAGCTGAGCTGTTTGCATGAATCCATCTTGCTCTGCTAAATGCATTTTTTGTCTTTCTCGTTATCGCTAGTGTCGTTGCACATTTTAGGCTTTTTTTTCTTTTTTTAAAAAACTTTGGTCAAACTCTGTAAACAGTTATTGAGAGGCGTATCAATGTAGTAATGTTTATGTAGGGTATTTATTAATTAATTATAAAGCTCATAATTAATGTATTATATCAGTAAGCCATGAAATAAACATTTAGTAAGTTTCTTGGTTTATTTTAGACATTTTTAAGAGCACTGATAAATTGTGAGATGTGTTCAGCTTTGTTTCTAGTATTGACTTGCCTTGCCCATCAATGACTAAATAGTATAAAGAAGCCATTGTTAGAGGCTTACATACAGTGGGGTGTGTATAAATGTGTACCTGATACCCTGTGTTAAGACTCTCCTCCTAAACATGATGTGAAAATTCCTACCAGGTTTGTTAATATCACAATAAGCCATTAAGAGCGTTCTCAAAAATAAATCTTTAAGACCGCTTCCATTTCCACCCTGTAGGTTATGTAACACACCATTCAGGGTAAGAACAAAGAGCTGTTTTGTTTTTCACAGTTCCACATTAAACTGTGAAAGTGTTATAAGTTTTTCTTAGTTTGTGTAGTTCATTCACCTGTATGTGTGAATATGTCACACTTATCAACACACATGCATCAGCTACTAACTAAGCATTAGATTACAGTGACTGTATAATAAATGACTGAGGCCAGTGTGTGATTTATTTTTATATGTACTAAGCTCAAGCTGAAATTATGCTTTCAGGTATGTTTACAAGACTTGAAGCTGTGATGAAATTATTGACAGCTTTGGATGTTGGTTTGGTGAAGAGGATGGGAGTTCCTTTAATCTTTTAACCACACTGGTTTTCACAGTTAAGCCACTTTCATAGTTTGACCAGACAGTGTAGGCTGACTGGTAGAGACACGAGATGCAACCGGTGTTATGCAGTATTTACCTGAGGGAAATCATTCATTTTCTTCTCCAAATACAGGCGGTGTGAGGTCATGTTGCATTATGCATCTATTCATGGCGTGTGTGTGTGTGTGTGTGTGTGCTGTTAAAAGCATAGAGTCTTCCATGAAAACACCACAGCTACATTTTGTAGTGTACTTTAAAGGACTGCCTCTCCAGTGCATTAGCTCAGAGCAATCAGCCATCTGCTCTCGGCCCTCAGTCTTGTTTTGTGAAATATTGAGGGGGAAAAAAAAACTCTAAAGGGCGGAAATGAACATTTTCTTCTGCTTGACACGGTGACAGTGGGTAACAGTTTCTGTAATTTATGATTTAGTTTGAATAACCCTTTCAGCATCCAGTCATGATTTGTCAAATAAAAGCGAACCTTCCAGAAACTGTTACGATGAATAAAAACGACCCACCAGTGGTACTTTCCAAGCTTTAAATGACAAATCTGCATAGTTACTTTTGTGGGAATCCTCACTTACTCTGAGCTGATGTTACTGACATGACTTAAAAGTTTTTGTGAAAGGAATTGCCATGTTATTTTGGTAACAAGTCTGCATATGTGTCATACACAATAAAGATTGTGGAGTTTTTCTCTGGGAAAATACTTCTTAAATGTGTCCCAGGGGCTTGAGGAGTTTCTGTCCTCTTTGTGTTGCCGCTGTCGGCCTCACTTTGGGATTCCTAAAAAAAGATAAAAGAAGACCTCACTCTCCCTGTTTGAAAATTAATAAAGAGGCTCTGCCATTTGTAAATGATTTAACAGTGAGTAGAGTCATCTCTTCCAGAGATGCCAGGTACTGCTGTGAGACTTCTTGAGTCATTTACCGGCCTGCAAGCTTCTTGATTAGAGTACAGAAAGCACACAAGTATTACAGGAAACTGTCATTGCACAATGTTGGGTGTCAGTTCCTGTGTCTGGGTGTCTTAGGTGCAACACTAAAAAAAGAAAACCAAGTACTTTTATCATGTTATCTGCTTATTATGCTTTGTTGCTCAGCATCCAGTATAACATTTTTACTCAGCTCCCGAGCCAGTAGATCAGATCACCTTATATACTGCTTAATCTGTAAAAACAGCATAATGTATTAGCAGATTTATATTTAAAAATAGTAGACTAAAATAAATTGCATGCTGTAGGTTTTGCTGCTAGAGAGGACAGCTGCTGCTAGCAGGAAAGTTTACGAGAACGCTTCTAAATTTAAAGCTTGCAGCACAGCTAAGAATTTTGTTTGCGTACAGACAGCTTACATTTTAATTTATTATTTTTATTTCATTTTAATTTGGTTGTGCTGTTGCTGTGTTTTAAAAAAAGATCAGCATGTATCTGTGTCTTACATAGATATCCATTTCATTGTAATTTTTCCTCTCTCTTTTTATCCCCTTTTTTCTTATTTTTGCAGCTCCCCTTATATCGGCACATTTATTTTTAGCAGTTTAGTTTAAAGTAAATGTGCATTGTTACTCATGCATTTAATTTTTAAACCTATAAATCATGTAGATACAGCTCAAAAATAGAAAAACAAGAACCTGAATTGTGCATATGAACATTTAAGTGTTGAAACTGAATTAAAAACTCAGTTAAAGACCTTTCACATTTAAACTGTCCCAATAGGTGGATCGATAAAGGATTTGATTGGAGTTTAATGGTAAAATACTGGCTGTAAGAAAAAAAATACTCTTTAGTGAGGGTTCATTTTAGCCAATTTGCTAAGTGCTCTGTACTTGTGGGAACATTGTGGCCAATCAAGTTACTCAGCATTCTGTTTTTTGTTTTTGTTTCCTGGCCTTGAAGCATTTGAGCCATTGGTTAGTTTGAACCTTGTTGCTGTCCTCAAATAATGATCTAGTACACAATAATTTAATGCACAGGGTACTTCACCCCCTACACAACTGGCATTTGCTCACCTTGACTTTCAAATACAGCTGTGGTAAAAGAAAAACTGATGTTGGTACGGGTAGTTTGGCTTTCGGTGCTTTGGTTCCTGTTTCAAGACGGAGGATGAAGCTGCATAATCTTACGAAAGGGCATTGCTGTCGATGCCCATTTGTATATCGTTGCAAAGAACAAGTATTTACAGTATTATTTTGTTAATTAACCAATCTGTTTTAAAAGTTAATGTTAAAAATATGATTTTAAACAGTCCAAGGTATCATGATCAAATTGTTTTGTTCAACCAGTAGGCCAAGATTGTAAAAGTAATCAGTTTCTATTAACATGTGACAAAGAAAAGCACTTAAGTACACTTGAGAAGCTGGGATCAGTTGCATTTTTGCTTGAGGAATAACTAAAACCATTAATCAGCTTATAATTGTTCAGGAGTTGTAAGTTTCACATGGTGTTTCTGAGTTTCCCTATTTAGTTCTTCCTTTTGTGTTTTGGGAAGAAACTGCTTAATAATCTGAGAAGATGGTTTTGTTTTGTTTGTCTGTTTCTCTAAAGGTAACCTGTTTTTACAAGTGTGTCAGTTGTCAGTAGGTACACATTGCATACATGCCCGTGTTGGTGAGCAAAGACAAATGAGGAAGCTAATATTACAGTTCCCCTTTTGCCCAATAAAGAGACACAGCAAGCCATGAAGTGGAATCCTTGGCTTTATTGGTGTTCTTATATGACCCAGACTGATAGAAGATAAACCACAATGCAGGTTAAGATGGTGATACCATGAAAAATTTCATGAAGAGGTTACACACAAATTTAGGCAAGCAACACATAAATTTAATGAAACATTTGAAAGCAGAGTTAATTCAGTTTTACTGGGAAGAGAATTGGACAGTCGTGGCTGATAAGTGGCACTGCTTCAGGTAAAGTTAGCGTATTTAATTGTCATTAAAGACATAAAAGGGATATTTGCATGATTGCTACCTGGGGAATCAGTGTAAATAAGTCATATAGTCATGGGACATGAAGCCATTATGGATGAAATTATGCACCAGATCCTGGGTATAGGAAAAAAAAAAAGCCTGTCTAGATATTTGGGACATGTATCTGGCTGGATCTGAATAAAGATTAGGATGGCAGAAACATCTATGTCAAAAAACAAACAGTAAAACCCCCAAGACAATCAGGATTACAGATTAATTTACATTTTACAATAAATTACAGAAAATGAGATGCTAGCAGTGTTCTTGTGCAGTGAGATGCAAAGAACTCAAGCAGCTACATTCTCAGAAAGCTCCTCTTGAGACCACAGCACCTCATTTGAGGGTGTGTTTGGTTTTTTTTGTCCAATGTCAAAGCTTTATTTGCAGTCTTGCGTTAGAAGAGCCATAAAGAAACATCAAATAAAGTAATGTCATTTTTGACAATACACTGAATAGTAGTGAAATTAAACCATCCCTCATTTAACATGAAACTCCCAATAGTTCCATGTGTGTCCCAGAGCTGGCTTGTGAGCAGCTGTCTTAGGCCATAGAGCATACATAACCAAAGGCTGGAACTTGGTGGGTTTTCCCCTTTAACTCACAAATTCAGTGAATTCAGGAGTGCTGCCTGTATGTGTCTGTAGTAGAGTGAATGTGGAGATCAGGAAAGAGATGGATGCATGGTTGTCTGTCAGACCCAAACTTTTGTCTTGCTTAAGAATAAGTTGGAACATGTGTGGTTGATAGCAGGAGAGAGAACTTGGATACTGTACTGTTGCTTTGCATTTTATTAGAATCTCAAACTGGTTAAGGCAGCTTTGCAGAGATCAGTAGCTTTAGCCTAGCATGTCCATAATCTGGAGGTTGCAATGCTAGCAAGATATTAAATATATCACATAGCTGACTACTTAGAGTACAGTGACCTTTTTTTGGGTGTTGGCTCAAGGTGACATAATCTACAGTAGACACAGGTGCCTATTCACTGTTTGTACAGCTGAGCACTACTAACCCACCCCCCTAACTATGGTCAGAAGTTTGACTCTTGCCATAGTATTCAGCATGTGTCTGAGCTGCAAGCAACATGTTTCAAAAGGTGCAGCTTTTATTTTCAAGTCAAACAGTCTCCATTTCTCGTTTGTGTTGCACTTTTCAGTTTCACTACAGCTCGGAGAGTAGCTGGACAGTGTTTGCAGACCAGTCTGTCACTTCCATTCAGACTACGAACGCAACAGTATGCTCGCGACCAAAGCAATTGCGAGGAAGATTTTGACAACTGGATGGGGAATGTCCCTCGTAATGTCCTCCCGATTGCCATACACATTTTGTCTTCTGGGGTCAAAATGACCCCGCATAGTTTGGCTGTCTTTTTGACCCCAGAGGACAACAGATGTTATTAGAGTCGATAAAAAGCTATAGTTCAACCACATTACTTCAAATTTATTTTTATCGTGAAGAACGTAGTGTTGAACCAACCCTGTTATTTTCAGATCATTTGATGAATGAAAAGCATATTTTGATGACAACAGCAGATTTAATTTGGGGTCAATATAATCCCAGGACATTACAAGGGAAATATGTTTTTCCTAGTGACAGGTGGTTGCCAGGGGTTCACTGGCCACTGTTTGGTTTTAACAGTCATTTTCCCAGCGACTGCCATCGGCCTGGAGCAACCATTCATGACTGGTTGGGGAATACATATTTTTCTCTTATAACCGGTGGTTGCCAGATGGTCGTGGACCCCTCTCTAGTCCTTTGAAACTGGGTCCTTTTTCCCCATACTTATTCACTTGATCCTACCTTGTCACATGATTGCCACATCCAAAATGGCAGACAAGTTAAAGTTGCGTCGTTAGTGATTAATGTGTCTGCAAAACCTCAGACTCCCATGTTAAATTGCCCAACTTTGCAGCATTAAAAAATATATTTACAGTGTGGTGCAGAGGATGTGTTTGGCCCCTATGGGCAGTTTACCCCCCCCCAATAAGAATATGGAACAAGAATGGGTAAATTTCTTTTAAGACTTGTCCACTTGAGTAGTAAGATTAAAAGTAAGGGTGTATATGCCTTGATTAAGAACTGTAGTTTTCTGCTAGGCCTCTAATTCAAGTCACTGAACTGGACCCCTCCACTGTGTTTGTGCTGTTGGTGCCTTGTGGAGTTATATAATATGAACTAGCTTCAAAAAGTGGCAACAGTGCATGCTAGTACGTACACCCACTTTTACTTTTTTGTCAGGGTTGAAATTTTCTACCACAGGTGATTAATGAAGTTTAACAAAACATTTAAAGGCAGCAGTAGGAAGAAATTTGCTGCTGCAGTGGCTGAATTAATCTTCATAAATGCTGGACATAAAATTTTTTTTTTTTATCATGTCCAGTGTGACACTTTCATAAGATTTACTAAAACTAACGGTAGCTGGGAACAGGAAATAATTCATAATCATACTGCTGATTTGCATTCCTTGTGATTCACTGAATCTTGCAAAGTCATTGGTATGCTTATAACCCTTAGCAAAAGCAGTAGAGCAGGTGACAGGTAACATGAAAAAGAGAGCACATAGTTATTAATTTACATAAGTCATAATTACTTTAGAAAGTCATTTCTGGAAAGCTCTCTGCTTCTGATATTTATCTCCATCATCACAAATGTCGTGCCTTGTTGGTTCAGTCTAATCTTGTGTCGATCAGCCACCTCCCCCTTGTTCTGATCAGCAGAGGGACATTTCTGTTTAGCCTACGTCTGCCTGACAGTCTTCCTCCTCTCTCTGCCATCCTGCTGTGTTCTTATTGTTCATAAATTTTCATCACCCAGCTTCACAGGATTTGCCCATAACGGGCTGGTTTGTCTCTGCTGTAGCATTTGAGGAACCAGGGCTTTCTTTTTTCTTTAAATCTAGGGTATTGAAATGGCTACATGCCAAGTTAGGGAATGAAACTCAGGGACATGGTCAAGCATCGGTCAGTATATTGCCTCAGTTTATTCCTACTTTTTAATATTATTTTCATGTATCTGGATTGGCATGATAAGGATTAGGATAAATGTGGTTTCAATGTTAGTGGGTGTCATTTGGGATTAAAGAAAGGCATCTTCCTAAGAGGCTGCAGCATGTGAGTGTCTGTTGCAAGGAAGGGTGGGGTGGGGTGTTGGGTAATATGAGGATGAATATACAGTGAGCAAGTTGAAAGAGAGGGCACCAGCTGGTGTCTGGGCCAAGTGAGTACAAAGATACAAGAATCCCACACCACAGGGGGTGCCTATGTCCCTCATTCTTTGTGCGTGTGAGAAAGCTCCAGTATTATTCCAACTTTTTGGTTCGCTTATGCCTGGACACAAGCCTCTGAGTCACAAGAAAGATAAGTTAATAAACTGTGGGAGAGTATAAAAAACTACCTTTTTTGACAGAAGAAACTGGATCTAGACTGTGCTCAAAACATTTTTTCAGTAATGCTCAGCTTCACTTTTTTCACTGTCTCTGTTTTCTTCTAATATGACCAGCCTGCAGTCAGTGTGAATCAAATATGAATTAGAAATATCATATAAAGTGATTTAACCTTAGATGTGGAGATTGAAATAATAGGTATGCACTGATACCATGATACCATATTAGACACAAAAAAGCTGGGTTATCACAGATCAGGTATCTTTGATAATCTGCTGATCTATTCATTTCAGTTCTGTGTTGTTTGTATTTATTTCACCATGCATCAGCAGCAGCTAGTAGGTCAGCTAATCTAGCATGGAGTAAGGTGGGACTGAGGTGTTTCACATCTGCTATACCAACAGTTTTTTTTCCCTTTGGTTTTATGTTTGCAAAATCATTTTACTTAACTGGTAATGTCAAATGAGTTGGCATGACTGAAAAGCTCAGAGATTAGTCTTGCCAGCTCCATGTCTGAGTGGTGTGTAAAGGAGAAACAAGTGTGACTGAATGACAGCAGCATGCAGCAATCTGATGACTGTCACTGGTGCAAATAAATTTGATGAATAACACCTATATATTTTAGAAATTTTATTGTATTTATCTTGGGTCTATTGTTATTTATTATATTACCAGTAAATTCCAATGCAGTATATTTTTGGATGTATTCATTTGTTACATTTCATTTTGCAATCTTAGAAGTATAACGTTTAAATCGAGCCTGATGTTACCTTGAACATAAAAGAATCATTCCCGGTCTCTTCCACACAGTGAATACTTGGTATCGGCAGATATGCACAGAGTATACAGGCATGAATTCAGTTAGGCTGCACAGCAGTTTATCAGACAGGGTTCATGCACCAGTGACTGAGAGTTGTTAATATAATTCCCTGCAGAGACTCTTTTAGTCAAGCTCTGCCCGTTGTGGCAGTCAGTGCTCAATGCTGAAAGTAGGTCTCAGAGCCCCGAAGTGTCCCAGCAGTGTGTGTCCCAGTGTAACATGCTGAAGGAACACTTAACATTGCAGGTCCACAGTCAAATGTGCAAGCCTACTGTAATTACCACCATCAAAGAGTTTACATTTTAGGTGCACTTTGCTGGGTTACAGGACCAGAATCAGATTTAAGTTTGACTGTTTTGACTGTACTTTTCTTCCTTTTTTTTTGTAGAAAGCTGATGGAATTGTGGGTTTTAAGCATATGTACTAATGTGACAGTCACTGGGGACTATGCAGCTGTTTGTTTTTTAAGATCTAAACTGCTCTCAAATGACTGTGCTTAGTTGTGGTTAATGGTTTTAAATGGCTCATAAATACATCCTTATTATTTATTAAATATTTTAACTCAGTCACTTTTCCTTCACTGTCTGCTCACAGTTCTGCTGATGAACAGACCCTAAAAGCCAACTCTGAGCAAGAAAAATCCTGTTAGTGATGACGTTGTTAAAGGGTGATGGAGACTCAGTGCAATAGTAGATTATGTTTGGGGTTTGAGGAAAGTGATTTAACAAGCTTTAAAAGTAATTGACTTTACTCATAAATTAATGGAGTATCTCAATTCTCCTCTCAGTGAATAATTGTAAACCACATTGCTATCCCTTGGTCTCAGACCTCCTTCTCCATTTCCCTAAAACATGGTTTTAGCATGGTTTTTAGCAAGATGTAATTGTAGAACGATCTCCCATCCCTCTCCCTAGCTGTAGGTGCTTCACAATTAATTGTGTTAAGTTCACACAGTAAGATTCAAATATCTACAGTCAGCATTATTTGAACCACTGTTTCGAGGAGTTTAGTGGTTTGAAATCTGTTTTATATCCAATATTCAAACACTCCTTTATCAAGGTGGGGAAAATATGTGAAAACACTGTCACTTGCTTAGATTTCCTCATGACTGTGTTAGCCTTAAGGCATTTTCCAGCAGGAAACTAAAGCTCATGTTAGAATGATTGCATTTGTACTCTGGTAGCTCTGTAATACACTTGCAGCCTGTTAAGGGTGTGCCCTCCCTCTTGTCCGTGGCGTGCTGGTAAGGCCTCCAGCCCCCCCCCCTCCACCTCCCAACCTTGAATACGATAACAGATTCACAAAGTAGATTTATGGATATAGTAGTATTACATTGCACTAAAACTGCAAGGCGATACATGGAAAATAACATAGAACAGCATCATGTAGTTTTATTTCTAACAATGAGATGGTATATCTAATGTCCAGCTGTAATTACAGAGGACCTGCTGAACTTAAGCTCTATTAATAGACTTTATTGAAACCAGATCAGGTTGTAAAGAGTTCAGGTTGGTATCAGATATTTGAACTAGTTGATGTGCTCAGTTTCTTTTCACACCCTTATAACTGTAAAACATTAAAGTTACTTTGGTAGTAATTAATACGTGTCTGCCACATAAAGTTATGAATATAGCTATATTCACAGTAATGCAGATCAAAATTCCACCCTTAACCAGAAGGCCCCTGTAGCTAAAATGACAAGAGACCAGTCAGTGACATGCTGATGATTAAGTCACAAAAAATATATATTTTTAAGAAAAATATATATATATATATTTTTCCGAAAATGCCGAACCCCACACACTAGAGGTAGCGTCACGCTGGGCTGAGAACTTTACGGGTTAGCTATCACCTCAGTTAGCAAGCAGGCACCCCTCACCCTTTTCCAGCTGAGGACCATGGCCTCAGACTTAGCGATGCTAATTCTCATACCGGCTGCTTCACACTTGGCTACAAACTGCTCCAGTGTGAGCTGGAGGCCAGCACCTAATGAAGACAACAGGACCACATCATCCGCAAATAAACAGAGATGAGATTCTAAGGCCACCAAGGTGGAAGCCTTCTGTCACTTGGCTACACCTTGAAAATGCTGTCCATAAAAAATTATGAACAGAATCGGTAACAAAGGGCAGCCTTGGTGGAGTCTCTACTAATTGCCACCCTATTGTGGTGGAGTGATTTGTGTGTCCCAGTGATCCCAGGAGCTATGTTGTCCAGGGGATTTTACCCCTGGAAAGGTCTCCCAAGACAAATTGTTCCTGGGTGAGGGGCCAGATGAGGAGCGATTCAGACAACCCTTATGACAGAAAGATCAACAGAACAGTTTAGCCTTCCCCGGATAGTGTTACCGGGGCCCTACCCTCGAGCCAGAACTAGGGAGGGTGCTTGAGGGAGAGCTCTTGGTGGCCGTCCCGGGCCAGGCGCAGCCCAAAGAAGAGACATGGGCCTGGGTGTCAGGTGGAAGCCCTGGTGGACTGATCCCCCACTATTGAGGGCAGCTATCAAAAGTGTTTTTCTAATTTAATTGCAGTGTTTACATAGATTCACATACAAAAAAAAGTATGAGTGGATCATTCTGACCTTGATGAGGAAAAAAATTAGGCTTTATTCAGATTTTAATTTCTTTTCTGCGCAAACGATGTTTACGCATCATTAAAATGTGAGAACCTAACACTCAAAAAAACAAGTAAATTGCAACTTAAAAGTGTGGCAAATTGTGCCACGCATTATGAGCGATGCTTGTTACAATTCATGACACGCATCTCAATACAAGTTAAAATGTAAAATGATAATAAAACAATACAATACAAACATCCATCCATACATCCCGCTTATCCGGGGCTGAGTTGCAGGGCCGCAGCATGAGCAGTGACGCCCAGATCTCCCTCTCCCCCAGCCACCTCCTCCAGCTTACACCTCATTCAGTCTTCAGTGATGGGTCTTTGTAGAGCTACGACATAACCCACCTAAGTGGCCGATGTTGTTGGCTTTTATGCTTGTGCAGGTCCATTGCGTGTGTTGATAATTACCTTTGGGTCTTGTCCCAGTGTTTTACGTGCAGTGGCGGCCAACAGAAACATAAAATGCTGGGACTTTTTTCCCTCCCTACTCTTTGCTGCTGTCAGTTTTCATTTTTTTGTTAAGGGCACAAACACATTCCTCCCTCTATTTTTTCGCTTCTTTGTACAAACTTGGGGGAAGTAGTCGGAAATGCACACAAGGAAATGACGGTGTTTCTTGGGAGGTGCGCTTGAGGTTACATTGTAAAACTTCAAAAATAACTAACAATATTGGACCTAATAAAAGTATCCGGCCAGGATTAACAGAGTAATGGCATTTTTCTATAACAGTGTCGGGGTTGCAGCTCCATCTGGTGGCAGATGGCTGCATAACATTTAGGACAAACATTTACCGGCACTGGGTGTCAATTAAAACCTTAATAATTAGGCTAATCAACTAGGACGTCTGGTACCGACTAGTGATAATAGTGACGATTAGTCGACTAGTCGCGCACATCCCTACTTATGTGTTTTATCCTTTAAGTGCTGCTGTTGATGCATGACAATCATAGTCATCAGGGCCTGTTCCAAAAAGCATTTAAGTACAATCCAGAAGACACTTTTTTATGTCATGCATATGTAGAGATTTTGTGTTTCCACGTAACACAGAGAGAGATGCTCCCTGCATATGGAAAGTTTGTTTACACTGCCGTCTGGTATAATGAGGGAGACCCAATGCAAATTAGTCTTCCCACAGGGATTTCAAGTCATAAACACACACAAACACAATTTTCCACCATCTGTTTAGCAAAGTGTGTGTTTATCTGTCATGCGCTCAAATGCACACACCACTATTGTGTTGATTTTTTTTTTTAAAGTTGTTTAATGTAACTGGGTCATGATGATCTCATGACAGAAAATTAGACTAATGCAGATAAACTTTGATCTCAAAACACACACACACACACACACACACACACACACACACACACACACACACACTACTCCCCAGATGCTTTTCTTTCTCTCAGCATTGCTCATTAACAAGAATCAATCTGCAGCTCTCCGAGTGCATGAGCACTAGTATACACACTCGCTAATAAGAGCCCACAGGACCCACACACGCGCTCACACGTGCACACTTTTTTTGATACACCAGCTTGTGAGAGGAGGGGGAACCTGACTGAGCTGCTGTGCCCTGCCAACGATAGAGAGGCAGAAATGTATAGGGGTAGGGTGAGAGAAACTGTGTGTACTCAAGTGCTCAGCACATTTTTATGTCCTTATATGGTTGTAAAGCAAGCAGGAGAGGGAGGGGCTGTCAGCTGGATGTCAGTTTGACATGTGACCTGAAAACAGGAAGTGTTGTGGTGCAGCAGAACAAGAGAAGTATAGAAAGTCGGAAAAATTACTCTTATGACTGTTCAGTTGTGCCGTAGACGGAGATGTCAGAAAAACCTCACTCCGCCCTCCAAACCAGTGATACAGTCACGTTACACCCTCTATTGGTTGCATTGTGTAAATATCGCATTTGAGGCTTTCAGTTATTGCGCTTGATATGAGTATATACCACCTTCCTAATATATTTATAATATTTGTGTAAAATCTATCTAAAATAAATCCTGAAATGCTGAGCTGTAGTTTCGGATTTTGGCCACTGTTTAGAATACAGTCAACATGCTGATGTTGCTGAGATGTTTAAATCAGACCACTGACCTGCAGTTTTAACCTCTACCTTCTATCTTTGGTTCTAGGTACGCATAGCGGCTAACTTTGTCATCCATGCCCCACCAGGAGAATTTAACGAAGTGTTCAATGGTGAGTTTTCTGTTCTTGTTCCACTGTCAGGTTAATTGTGATGATTTTGCTTAGAACTGTATTTAGTTTAATGTAATCCATGAGCCTGCAAAGCACACAGCTAAATAATGCAAGGCACCCAAGCACATAAAAATGTATTTGAATAGCCCTACTGTGTACATATAAAAGTAATTATTATAAATGTTTGTCTTTAAAAAGTTGTTCGAAGCTTTCATATATTAACTAAAGCTATCAACAGAATGTACAACTACTACGAGTTTATGCTCAAAACATCAGTGCTTTTTGTTGAAGAGATATCAACTTAAGTTATGTTAGGGCCTGGCTGTACTTTTGGGCAGTACAATTTTGTACCACCAGATGGTGCAGTGACTCAGAGTCACCTTTATTTAGCCCTTTACTACCTACCATAGAACAAGTCTGCCAGAGCTTATCTTTACATTTTTACAAGCTGTAGTGACTTTTTTTTCCCTTGATGCTTTTCAACTTACTATACATAATACAGCTTTTATATTTGAAATTGTAAAATTATGGATCTAATAATTCCACAATAACTAAATAAATTGCTTACAAGTGTAATAAACCACAAAGAAATTGAAAATGTTTTTGTTTTTTTAAACTTTTTACATGTTTTTCTCAATACAGATGCCATAGCTGCATCCCTCAAAATTGTAAATAATTAAAAAAAAAGGTTGCACAAAATCCTTTCAAATTCCGGGAACTGTATTAATTATATTATTTGAGTGTGTTCATAACTTTATGAGATACACTCATTTTATAAACGGTAAGAGAAAATAAAATTCTTCTGGTGCACCATTTGCAAAAAGACAGCATGTACATTAAAATGAACTATTTTCAATTGTGCAATCAAAATGTTCTAGGAACTTCTTTACAGAAAGGAACAAAGTCAAATATTACTTATCAATAACACCAGTGGAGCTGTGATTGGCCTTGGAGGAAAAAAAACTTAAATTATGTCACTTCCTGTTTTCACAGTTAGAGCTGCTCAAATGGTTCATGCTGACAACATGATGACATATGTTCCAACTATAAATAAAGCACACATGTCTGATTATTTTTGTTGCGTGTGCTTTTTACATGATTTCTGCCAAGGCATTAGTGGAAGGAAACCGTGTTCTGGGACACATTGAATTCATGATATGCAAATGTAACTCTTATGGCTTTAGATGCAAAAAAAATTACTGCTCTATCTTATTTGGTTTCAATTCTACCGCATTTAAAAATAGATATGCAAATGGGAGTGCGGGTGCTCCCACCAGTCTTAAAGGTTTAAACAGGGAAAGGCATTGAGAGTACATTCTCATTCACAATGGAGTGCTGGCAAAAGCAAACGCCTCTTGAGGAATTGGGGTTAGCTGGAAAGAGAGACTGTATCAAAAAAAAAATAAACAGCAGAGCACACATCTTAAAACATGTCAGAAACCCACTAGTCAAATGCTGCCCCACAGTGCTGAAACTTTTAAATACTGCAGGGTGTACTTACAGAAAGAAGCTTTGGTACACGCTTTAAAGCCACGTCAATTGTGTTCTGAGTAAATAATTATAGACTTATTTTTAGTTTGGCAAATCCTTTCGGAGCCTAGAGGTGGGAATCAACAAACACACCACGATATAATATTATCACAATCCTTCACTCACAATACAATATTATTGCGATTTTTAACATTTAGCTATATGCTATATGAGTATTGCAATAACATATTGCAATTTATCACCTGTTCTCAAATGCTGATTCTGTCCTCAAAGTTAAACTTTGTCAGGGTCTGTTTTTTCCAAAAAGATAAAGGTGTCTTGCTTCAGTTATTTTTTTGTCAAGCATACCAAAACTGTCAATAAAACCTGCCATAAATGTTGTCATAAGACAGTCAGTCTGATATCAGTCTGCGATTGAACGGGGTCAGGTGACCCCAACCTTCATGTTCTACAGGAATACAACCAGTTAGCAGCTCGAGCCCCCCGAGTTGTGCTCACTGACAAAGACTCATTCGGACTGATGGCAACATGGCTACATCTGTAAATCAGCTAGCATTTATTGGGCAACCTTCAGTCACAACAAGTTGCAATCTTTCCCAGAATGTGAAAAAAATTCAATACAATCACCAGGCACCCCCCCCCCTTGGTTGACCGATCTAATGTATGTTTGCTCAGTTAACATTATGGTGGTGCATGAGACGAGCCCCCTTGTTCATAGGATTCCCAGACTATTTTACGGCACTTGTGTCTGTACAATAAAATAACAACACAAAATATCACAGTGCTATGCTGTATCAGTTCCCCCACCGCATCAGAACCGGGAGGCATCAATGAAGTAAAACAGACAAACTGCTCAAGAGTTACGGAGTGCTGCATTATCTATGTCCCAACCCTTTTACATACAATATAACTGGCTACATTTTAATTAATAATAGTAAAGTAAGTTCACACATTTGTCCACCCTGTGAAAAAATTCAATACAATATGATTGGAGAGCACATAATGTACACAAATCATAATAACAGTACTGTGTCAGTGCAGCATTGTTTTGTGTAGGTGTTAATCAGTGCTATTGACCACTCTGGAACAGGTATAAATGTAATACTAGTCCCCAGTGAATGTGGAGTCTTTGACCTCAATCATGTCTTTTTACACAGTGTTCAGACATTACCATAGTTTCCTTCATGAGGAAAAGAAGTCTATAATTAATGCAGTATCCCTGTGATTTTAGTATCGATTCGTTGAAAATGTGTGAAATTTTACATTGTAGTGCAGCAATAAAATGGGGTTTGCTGCCTTGTTTGATACTGCCAGTATGTGGTGAGACAGCAGAAAATGCCCCGTGTTTTCTCTTTCTCTTTAAAATAGGTTTGTTTTCAGTTAATATAGAGGACCTAAAATGGAATGTATTATTTGGATTTTATACCCACCAGGAAATCAAACCGAGACTGTGATGTTTTGCTCAAAGTGTGGCTCACCCTGCAGCACAAGAGTTGACACCACACTGTCAAAGTAGTGCCCCTCGAGACAGTGTGTGTATGTGTTTTGGCACTGTTAAGGACTTGTCCTGCCTTGATAAACATTGTCACCTCAGAGGAATGCCTTTTGGATCATCTGTCTGCCACTTATCACAGCCCGTCAGCCACACACACTCACATGCACACGTAAAAAAAAAAAAAAACAGGCCCCTATTGCAACTTGGCCCCCTTTCATCTCTATGTGATTACACTCTTTTCCACTGAGCTAATTTACCATGTCTGCTTCACTCCCCTGGCATAAATGCTGCAAACACCGACTGCTGGCAGCTTTGACTTTTGCTTGTGTGCGTGTCATGGAGATAATCTGCTGTTCCTGTATTCTTTCATCCTCTGTTTTCTTTCTCTTCTACCACCTATGATAATCTCACCATTTTGCCTCTCAGATGTGCGATTGCTGCTCAACAATGACAATCTTCTCAGGGAAGGTGCAGCACAGTAAGTCTTCCCTTGTGCTATTTCCACATTTTTAAATTTGCAGATGTTTTAAGGTAAACATAGATTTGTATTGGACCAACTGAAGATGAAAGGGGAAAAAAAGTGTTTTTAGCACTGGGCTTGGGTATAACTCCTAGACTGAATATAAAAGATGAAGACAAAGGATCTTTGATCAGACTAGTTTCAATTGCTTAGGTTTTTACACTTGACCACTTCTCTCTCGTGCAGCTTGTTAACTACAAGAACAAACCATTCACTTTTAATCTAACATATTCTGGACCTAGTAAAGTTTTGGCTCATCTGTGCCGGCTAGAGAAAAACTTTAAACATTACTTTTCTTCAAGCATAAATTCTAAGTTGGATTTTAAAGTCGAAGTGTAAGAAGTAACTCGGTATCTCGCTCTCGCTCTCTCTGCAGTGCATTTGCACAGTACAACTTGGACCAGTTTACCCCCGTGAAAATCGAGGGCTACGAAGAACAGGTGAGCTCATGCTTCACTTTTTGACCCCGAGGTGATGGTTGCAGTTTAGAGGCTCCAGAAGAGGGATTTCATTCCTTTTGACATTAGTCATTATTACAACTCCAACACACACATTTAGATATTGCATCTAGCTGATGCACATCGGAAGAAAGAGCGACTCAGGTCATAAACTTTTTCCATATGGGCTAGACAGTCACAAGTGTTAAATTCCAGTAATGAAAAGGCATAGATTTATGGAGGTCTGTTTCTTTGGGCGCATTCAGCCAAGACTAGTATCATCAGAAGTTTAGAAAAACAAAACCTGATGGTGTTATTAGACTTAAAGATAAGAATAGGTTTAAGGTTTGTGGTTTAAGCGACACAAAACCAAGGTCTGAGTGTATTATTTCATTAGCATCATTGGCATTAAAACAGACAAATGAAATGTTCAAACAAGTCTCAGTGCTCGCCTTTGCTTCCTCACAAAACAGGATCACAAACCCGATTTTATTTTAATGTCACTGTTTGCTGCCTGTGCGTTTGTGTGAAGGTTGAACATTGTGCTGACTGAATGTGGCTGTGTGTTGCTTCAGTAATGATTGCAGTGTCTTATGTAAAGATGTCATCATGTCCCTCTGTTCCATTATCCCGGGCTGAAATTCCCCTGTCTGATACCCAGCTGGCTGAGCTGAGTGTTGAGGTGGAAGGCAGTAGAAGTTCAGGGAGATGCTTTTGGTTCCTATGGTTCTCTCTCCTCTCCTTTTTTCCACCCTTTTGCTGTCTCTTCCTCTCTTCTGTCTCCTTGTATCATTTCTCACAGCCCTATTGTTTTCTTTTTTTAATAGTGCTGTTCTCTCTGGTTTCCATGCTCTTGTCTCATTATTTATATATATTTTTTTCTTACATGATGTATCCTTTTTTCCAGTCCTCTTTCTCTTTCTACTTCTTGCCTTTCCCCCTTCTTGATTTCTGGTTCTCATTCCTTTTCTTTTCCTCTTTATATTTTAGGTCCTAATTACAGAGCATGGTGACCTTGGGAATGGTCGAGTCTTGGACCCCAAGAATAAGATCTCCTTCAAGTTTGACCACCTGAGGAAGGAGGCCAGCGACCCGCGGCCCCATGATGTTGACAGCTCCCTGGAAGGCTGGAGGAGTGCTGTGGACTCGGCTGTCAGGGCCTACGTCAAGGAGCACTATCCGAGTGGCGTCTGCACCGTATGTTCAAGCCCGCTCCATCACCACAGTAACTTAAATGAACGGTTAACCTCAGAAAGTGAATTATTTCATTGAGTTTTTAAATCTATTAGTTCATCACAAAAGCAAGCAAAAATAAAACTTTCGTTAAAACATGACTTAAGCCATTATTTTAAGAGGGTGACCATATCAATCCTGCCTATTCAGAGATCTAGTCATAGAAATTTGGATTTTAATTCAATTCAATTTTATTTATGTAGCGCCAAATCACAACAAACAGTCGCCACAAGGCGCATTATATTGTAAGGTAAAGGCCATACAACGACCCAACAGTCAAAACGACCCCCTATGAGCAAGCACTTGGAAGAAACTGCCAGCAGAACCAGGCTCAGGGAGGGGCAGTCATCTGCCGCAACCGGTCTGGGCTGAGGGGAGGGACAGAAGAGAGCCAGAGATTAATAATAACTAATGACTAAATATGACTTGGTTTATCAACAGAGTACAAAGACATGAATGAAAAGAAATACTCAGTGCATCATGGGAACCCCCCAGCAGCATAGGTCTATAGCAGCATAACTAAGGGATGGTTCAGGGTCACCTGAAGTGGCCTTTAAGTAAAAGATTTTTCACCTGGATTTCAAGATAAATGTTTTGTTACATAATTATTTATCCTTTGGGGATTGCACAGGAAAATGCATCTGACATTAAAAAAAAGAAGAAAAAAAATCTGCAAAATCAAATATGCAGAGTTACCCACTGTGCGCAACAAGGGAGCAGCTGAAAGGAGCCTAATGTTGTTAGTGAGCAAAGACAAACATGTACAATCAAATTTGATCAACCCACTCAGTGTCAGACAGGAAGTAATGGCAGGATAGTTTTTAGATAAGTTTGCAATTCACTTTGCAAAGCTGCTGTTGTCTTATTTATTAAATGTGTTGTGTATACAGAATATGACAGCCTCTCAGTAGCAGGTCAGGATGAGATTAATCATGACAACTTATAAAAGTGGCCATGAGAAATCTGAAGAGGTCTTTTTTTTCCCCTTCTAACTTCAGATTTACGCGAAAACCATCGATGGACATCAAACCATCATCGTGTGCATTGAGTGCCATCAGTTTCAACCCAAAAATTTCTGGTATGTATAAAACAGTCAGCACATTTGTGTGATGTGTTTTTTTGTTCTCATCACATTTATTTCTATGTGAACACATATTAGGATACAAAGCAGTACTCTTTGCTTTCAGAGGCACCTTTTTTCAGCACTACTATTCACAGGGAAGGTTTTTAACCTACAACAAACTTTATTTTAAGCACAGAGAAAAAAATGAAATCTTCATCCTCATGCTGCTTGAAGTGTTAAAGACTCTTTAAGGGCATTACAGTAATTGGCATGTAAACCCTGGCCTGTTAGACTGTTGATTTTGATCAAGTTAATCTAGTTGGATAAGAAGTGCACCAATCCTCTTTGCTGCTGGGGTTTATTGGGCTTATAGGTTTTGGGTATAATAATCCCACAACTCCAGGAAGTCCCTGCTATGATGAGGAGCCTACAGTTGAAAGTTGAAATCAGTAGAGGTGCTCATATGTACTCAAACCTCTAGCGTGTTTGTGATTCTATAATATGGGGGGAAAAAATAAAATAAGGATTCAGACAGATTTTACAAGCAGATTTGTTTTCATATATCATTATATTAAGGAATAAACTAAATTGGACCTCAAGTTAACCTAATCATTAATAGTTGTAAGACCAAAAATTCAACTCCAGCCCATGATTAATAAAAATAATACAAATTAACCCCTCGAGGAGGAGTGTCAAGCGTGTATTAGTTCATGCACCACATGCAACCCAGTTTGACCTCAAGTGGGCCAGACTAATAAAACCATTGCAGAATTACCAGCATGAGCTAAAAATACTCCAGGCCAGGAGCTTTAAAAAGCTGAAAGTATAGGCCCACACTCCCTTAAAAAACTGCTAGATAGCAGAAGCTATTATGCATTGTTATTAAATATTTTTCTCAGGTACTGAGTGGTAGCCTGAGATGTGTAACTAAGTGCAATTTCAATGATGTGCCTGCATTACCTCATTCTATTATTAGGTGCACATTACAATTTACTAAGCAGAGTGGAAACCTTCACATGGAGAACTTGGTAACTAAAAAGGATGGTGTATTAGCGTTATGATTCAAACATTTGTCAGCGTCTAAAGATATTTTCCATAATTTCATCAGTTTTCACTTTGGTGTAATGCTTGCACCCCCACATTAGAAAAATTGGGCATTGCAATTTTCACACTTTGCAAAGCAATCCAGTTGGCCCAATTGGATGCTTTGGAAGGCTGGTTCTGACATCAGGAACACATGTTTAAGAGTCTTCCGAGCACCTTGTAGTACGCTGGAACTGTAATGTGCAAATTTTAGTCAAATCAACAGTAGAGTGTCCAAGTTAATATCTGTTTCTGTTCACTACACTCATGCAAATTTAGTTTGTTGACATAAAAGGCTGCTGGGGCTCCCCCCCGTGGCATGTCTTTAATTATTCCACGAGAATAACAAGATGGAAAAGTCCACAAAGTTCCAGGCAAACCTCAAACACATTGAAAATACAGCATTTCTATTTTTGTTATTTTTAATGTTAGGTTGAGGTTATGTTACAGTCTGCCACATCTCTCCAGAGGAAATGTTAGTGAAGCTGAATGATTGTTTGTCATGATTTTATTCAGACCATTTTCTCAAACTGCTCAGTAACACCGTGTGTTCTGTATCTGTGCCTTTGTTATTTCTTTGCTTGTGTTTTTTTTCCCAGGGATTTCCTTTAATTAACCTGTAATTACCTCTGTGCCTGAATGGAGTTAGCCTTTTTCCTGGCATCATTAGTTAGGGTGCAATAACTGCTTGTACTGAGTAAATCATGACATGACAGGGAGCACCTCAAACTTGAACACCGTGTAGTGCTTCACATCTTTGTGGATCTTAAAACTCCAGATAACATCTTCTGTGTCATCTTGACTTCATAAGAAACAGTTTTTTTTGAAGCACTCACGTGGCTTCGTAGGAAGGCACACGACAGTGTTATAGTGTAGTGTTATACATCACACTGTAAATTTTCTCTATCTGTACTGTTATCGTAATGCACCAAAACACCAAGTCAGATTTCTTTTTTCTGTTTAATTTTCAGTGAAGACTATTCTCATCTTCCCATCGCTGTAAGACGAGGACAGCTGGGCAAGTTTATTATCCAGTCAGTTGAGTCAAGTAAAAGTGACTGAAGTGGTTTTCTTTGTTCCTCGTTGCACAGGAATGGACGCTGGAGGTCAGAATGGAAATTCACCATCTCTCCCTCCACCACCCAAGTGGCAGGAATCATGAAAATCCAGGTATTTTATCTGAGTCTTTGACTTCATGAGAAAACAGACACACTAGGTTGTGTCACCATGTGGACACGCATACTCTGTGAGATTATTTGCATGTAAATTTTAATCTAATGAGTTTTCACCTTGTTTTGTTTACTTCCCACTAAATTTGTTTATTTTCTGTTGCACCCTTGTTCCATTTTTCCATAAGCTCAGCACTAAGGCTCACCGGAGCCTTTATCAGTTCATTCTTATTTTTGCTGGAGGCGGTGGGGGGTTAGCCTTCTTGAGATTTGTTTGTCTGGCTTCCAGCTGATTTTTCTCTACAGCTGAAGGCAATAAATTGTAGTTAACAAATAAAGTCTGCCTAATTAATACATTTATTTATCCATTCATTCATTCTAGGTTCATTACTATGAGGATGGAAATGTCCAGCTGGTGAGCCACAAAGAGGTTCAAGAGTCCATGTCAGTTTCTGTGAGTATAACTCAAAGCATAGCTCAGAGATTTGAAGTGCAAACAGAAGTTACAGCAGTCATTCCCTATACTGAATGCAGTATTTCCTCTCATTATTCATTAAGAATGATTGTACATCTATAAGCTAGTCTATCACAAATATAATTGTGTATCTCAGTAATTTAGTTTTGACCTGGTGACAGCTTCCCAGGAGGTTTTTCCTGTCATTACTTGCAGTGTGAAGGTTTGAAAGTTTCTTCTTGCTGGGTCTTTTCCTCTCCCCTCTTAAACTGAATGTCACGTTTTCAGAATGAGACTGCAACTGCAAAGGAGTTTGTTAAGATCATGGAGGCTGCAGAGAATGACTATCAGGTATGCCATCAGCTTTCTCTGAAACTGAACTTTCACCCCAGGTTGCTGGAAGGACTGCTGAGGATTGATGAAAACATTTGTTTGCAGTGCTGACTCCAGCACCTGCAAGGACATTCAACTCATCTGTTGACTTTCATTTTTTACTGTGTACTGAATTTATTTTATTTTTTTTCCAGTTGTAATGAGCTTGTTACTTTAGTTGGGAAATAATGAGAACATCTTTGAGATTCACAAACCTCCAGCACAGGGTGGCAAGTTTTAAAACGATGATGAATAGAAAGCTGAGTCACACTGATGAAGCTGGATGCTGTACTTTTTTTAGAGAAACCTGCACATCCACAAACAGGCCTGGAGAAAACAGACATACCTAATGTGATGAAAATGTTCTATGTTCGCTAATAGGAAATATTATAAAGTGAAGTAAAAATCCCAAAAATCTATCATCCTACAGCACAGACTTTTTTTTTTTTTTTAGACCTGAAATGTATTTATTTATTTTTTAATTACATCCCACCCTCTCTCTCTCTTTCTCCATCTTTCTTTCATTTATTTTAGACGGCCATCAACGAGAATTACCAGACCATGTCGGACACTACCTTCAAAGCCTTACGTCGCCAGCTTCCTGTGACACGCACCAAGATTGATTGGAACAAGATCCTGAGCTACAAGATTGGCAAGGAAATGCAGAATGCTTAAAAACAGCGAAGATAACAGTCAGATCCCCACCACCCCCCACTCCAAACCCCTCCATCCCCGGCCCTCCATCCCCACCAAAAAAAACCATTGCATGACTGGATAGTTGTATTGTCTTTGTACAAAAAAATTAGAGAAAACAGGGGCAAAGAAATGTTTGGTCTCACAACTACACATCATGGCACATTGGATGACTGCTTTGCTTGTATACAGACACTGTTAACTCCTCTGTATACTGAATTCATGGTCATATTTTGGAAAATCTATCTCGAGGAAACATTGCGAGACATAGGACAGGGGGCAGATACTTGGATGCAAAAACACCCTTATAAAATACAGTTTCACGTTAATATGTCTTGTGTCAGTGAGACTATGCATTTTGTTTGACCTGATGGAAAAACAGTTTGAATTTGCAATAATGGTGAAAACAAATTCATTTTTGGGAGAATTTTGTCTGCATTTTCAGAAGCGCTCAGATACTACAACTGAAACAAACAACTCACCTTACTTCCTGGTTATTGTCCCGCCCCCCCCCCACACACACACCAAAAAATAAAAATAAATAGGAAAAGTTTTGTGTTCATTGACTGGAATCCTGGCACAAGCAGCCACCACTGTCAGTCACTCAATGTTCTTATGCTCTCATTTTGGTACCCCCCCCCCACCCTTTGTCCTATGTGTGCGCTCTCCAGCTTGCAGCACTCCTGGCTACCTTTTGACTTGATATCGTCCGAACTCTCACTCAGCGCAGGGAGTTCTGCGACCACTTAACAAGCTTAATTAACAAGTCATCAGTCGCTAAAGTAATGTGCGTAATGTCCAATTTACAATAAAAATCAAAAAAGTATCCCTTTCTCCTCCAGTGCTTATTTTTATTAAAAATAGAACCTGACTGTATTATATAACAAGGCACATTGTAATATATACCTGTATGAAACATCCTGTCTGTCAGTTTGGTGATTTGTTTCCATGAGATTAATTGTAATTCAGTCACAATTATGTTGCATTAAATGACAAATTTTCTATTTACTGACTCAGTGATAATTTCTGATGCTGTTTATTATGATACATAATTTTTTTTTTTTGGGGGGGGGTAAAATCTTAATAAGTAAACCAAACACCTGCATCCCACTAATGTGGCAGGATTATAATATTCAGTGCCATTTTGCTCAAAGGAAGGCACCAACAGTGGAAGAATAAACATGGAATATCTACCTCTTTTGTGAGTTAAAAACTCAGTTGTCTACTATTTACAGGTACACATGATTAAAACCTTAAGATGCGTAAAAAGTTTGCCGTTTCATCTCTGTCTGTTTTTCCACATCCAGTCAGTCTGCTGCCATTAAAGGTTAGAATCTCTCCAGTCGATCTGCAAAAGCAAACTGGAATTTTGGCCTTTGTCTGCAACATGCATTTGTGTCTGGCAATAGAAACATGAAAAAAAGACTGAAGAAAATCAGTATGTGTCAAATTGGTACCCGGAGCCCAGTTTTTGTTTCCACCATAAATTTGATAAAGGGTACAAAAAAATCACCAGAAAATAAGTATCCTTCATTAGGGTGGATCCTGAATCTTCAAATGAAATGTACACGTGAAAAAAATATATAAAGTTTATGCAAAATCTTCTTAAAGTGTCTCTCAGGGTGATTCATTGACTTTGTCCTCTAAGCTGCAGGTAAATTAAAGGTGTTTTGTTGTTGAATATCTTAGAAATACAAGAATATTAGGAATAAGCTTATTTATATTAGTGTTTCTGTTGTGATATTTTAGGTATTCTTTAATGATATACAATAGGAAAGAGCAGGAAGACTTGTGGGAAGAACTGCTATCAACAAGTGTCTGTCTTAGATATTACATAGAATTTATCCAGTGAAACCTGTTTTAGAAAGATTCCACATGCTGGTGTCAGTGTGACTAAAAAGCATTTTCCATCTATTCCTATCTATAAAAATGTAACTAACTTTCTAAAAGAAAAAAACTCAGGAAGAATGATTGATTTGATGTTTTATCTGCAGATTTTCTAACTTCCATTTCTGTTTTGTATTGTTGATGTTATTTGATATTTTTTCATATTTTTCATGAAAAATACCATGACTCATGATTTTGAAGAAAATAGAGTGGGATAAGAGAGAAAGAAAATGTTTTAAGTATGAAAGTTTGCACAGAAACTTGGCAGCTGGCAGAGATCACAATATGGTTGTGCAGAATAACAAGTGTATGGTATGATTCACATTTCCCAGTAGATATGACAGCTGATGGGCTGCTGATTTTATTCTGAAAGGCAGGGAGGGTGAAATGTTTCCAATGGTGTACAGACAGGTTAAAAGCACAAACAAGGTGTCAGGAAGCAAAGTGTCAGAATACATGACAGGGTTTACATTTTACATTGGCTGATAATTTTATATGTGCCAAATACTGTTTGGGTCTTTCTTATTTTTCAACTTAATAGAATTGTACAGTAATTATGATAAATGTAAGCTTGAAATATAGAAAAGTCTGGTTTTTGATTCCACCTTATGCATATGGAAATTACAAAAAAGTAATTTTCAAAATAAATATCTGTAGCTTAAAGCACAACCGTTTAAGCAGTTTTTCGAAATAAAACGTTTTGCATATCAGTTTATAACATACTGGAATGCATACACTGGGAAAATAAGTGGGAAATGGTTTATTTAGACTACAAAAAAAATCACAGGAATAAATAATGGCCTTTTCCAGTTCAACTCATCACTGAGAAAAGACCAGAACAATATGAGTCACCATGTGTTTCTGGAGCCACGGGTTGAGTTTGCTGTAAGCTGTAGGTGTATTAGCGACACCTTGAGGCCGCGGGGGCTAACTGGCCAGGTTAGCGAGCCGGTGGCTAGCTGGTAACTGTTAGCTTTAAGGTTAGCCTTCCAGCCCCGTTTGCGGACACGTCTACACACACACACACGCACAGAGTCTCTGCTGCTGGATACTGAGACACATGCTGGACTACGGGCAGGAGAAATGCTAGCTACGAAGAAGGCTTCCACCAGCTTCCCCACGTACACAAACTGAGGTAAGCGGTCTCACGTAATCCCTGTAAACGCTGCCATTCACAGCGCTTCTCTCTCTTTTTTTTAATTAAGTTTCTGTCAACGTTAGCCAGCAGCTCCTGTTAGCATTTAGCTAGCAGTTTGAGGTAGTGGCTAAGACTCACCGAGCCCAGTTTAAAAAGTCCTCACGCGTGGCTGAAGTTAAATGCACTCTGGAGCGTGAACAGGATGCTCCCGTACTGCCGTGGAATGAGTTTGTCCTGCCAAGCAGCATAAGGCGCGGGGCGGTGTGTTGCTTTTAATGGTCTCCATCATGAGTCACTGTTAACAGTGACTCCAGAGTTTAGAGCGGCAGTTTGCCAAGTTTCCTCTTTATCTAACTACAGGAAACGCCTCTGCTAAGGATGCTCGTAAAGCAGGCTTTTTGTTGGCGACTTTTTCTTCTTTTTTTTTTTTTGAAGAAATGGTCAGTTTAGTCCTGCGGACCTGAAGTGTTCACCTCTGCTGGTCATTCACTGCGGGCTCGGTGGTGTAGTTGGCATTTTGTGCCTTCACGGCAGCCGGTGGATTCGTCTCCTGTGACTGTGCGCTGAGCAGCAGATGGAAGAATGTGCTCTTTCAGAAAGCCAGCTGGCTCCCGCTAGAGAGGGCAGGAGAGCCTGTAGGCACACATAAGCTCTTTGAAGAATGTGAGCGTGTGTGAAGTGAATGTCTTTTTTGTCATAACCAAAAGCATGGGCGTTGGAGGATAGTATGACGGGTTTAATTTGGCATGCCTGCTGCTCCCTCTCACCTTGTCATTTCTTAAGGTGTTAATGCTGCTGTTGCTGAATTGACTTCCTGGCAAACCCTAATCCTCCCTGAGAAGTCTGGAAAGGCATCAAAGGTTATTCCTTCAGGAATGTAGCACTTCTTAAACCAAGACCGAAATCACGATGCAAACATCCACAGCATTTTCTTGAAGTTTCATCTTTCCCTTACTGTGATACCTGCATGGAGCTGTTAATGAAAGCACTCTGTACTCCAAGGCAGGATCTGGGGCTTAGAGGTGCAGTGCTGTGCTGGGAAGGTTCATCACTGTTCCAGGTTTTTTCTGTTTGTGGATAATGGCTCTCATCATGGTTTGCTGCAGACACAAAGCCTTAGAAATGGCTTTGTAACCCTTTCCAGACTGATAGATGTCAATAACTTTGTTTCTCTTCTTTCAGTTAGATCGTGGCGTGATGTTTTGCTTTCTGAGATCTTTTAGCTGTCTTCACTTTGTCAGACAGGTTCTATTTAAGTGATTCCTTGATTCAGCAGGTCTGACAGTAAACAGATCTGGGTGTGACTTGTGAAATTAAACTCAGCTTTCCAAAAACAAATGTGGTTAATCACAGTTAATTCATGATTGAACAAGGGAAAGAATAAGACTTCAGGAAGGATGTAAACACTTTTTCACAGCACTGTTAGGTTTAACCTTAAATTACTAGGGTCAGTATTATTAGCCCCCTGAAAAGCTGACCTTTTTATTGAGCCACAGCACAAACCACGACTGTACAATGATGTGCTTTAACTTTGTAAAGCTTAAAGCTCATAAAATCAAGTTAAAACTCAGTGATCTTCCAATTTACACACAGTATAAAAACTTCAACAAGGGTTTGAGCTGTTACTTTAAGAAAGCATCATGCCAAAAGCAGAAGGAATCAGTTTATATCTGAGAAAAAAAATTGTTCATGCTCAAAAAGTTATTGCAGCATTTCCAAGTGTTAAAAACTGGAGTGAGAAGTATCATCAAGAAATTCAAAGAGAGTCAAAGAGTACAGATAAAAGCCTGGCAGAGGTAGGAAGCAAAAGCTTTCAAAGACTCTGGAAAGAAATCTAGTGAGAGATGTGTCTGAAGACCCCAGAACAACTGCAAAGACAGTAGTGAATGACTTAGCCAAGTCGGGCATTGTAGTCTCAAAGAAGGCAATCACTAGAACCCTGCACAGGAATCGACTGCGAGGTTTCAGACCAAGAAAAACTCCACTTCTGCAGAAGAGACACCTTCAGCCAGACTGAAGGTGTACAAGCCAAAGAACACTGTCCCCACAGTGAAACATGGTGGTAGGAATATTATGCTGTTTGGATGCTTCAGTGTGTCTAGAACTGGGAATTTCATCAAGGTGGAAGGAATTACGAAGAAAGAAGGATATGTGAAGATTTTGAAAGAAAACCACGAAAATCGGCTGCAGGCTGTTATCTAGCAAAAAATGATACACAAAGTCAAATAATGTAAGCATCCAAAATAAAACTAGGATGTTTGGAAACGCTGTGTTTAAAAGTTCCTTGCTCTGTTATTGGAGTTGGAGCTTGTTGGAGTCTGACTTTTGCTCCATTTTTGGCTGCTAAATTGTCAGAGGCTGACATACTGCTTTCGCTCTCAGACATGCCTGGGTTTGTCTCTTTATTGTGCGAACTAAGGAATGCAAAAACATGGTGTTCCCATATCATTGATATCACAATATTATACTTTTGTCACATTAAAATTTATACTGGTATTATTATGGATAGTAGAGTATGGTACAACCTAATGTCTTTTTGCAGCCAGAGGCCCCTGTTGACTGTTACGGTTTAAGACACTTGTGTTGGTTTCCTTTTGCAAACTGAAACCTCCCTTTTTTATATACAGTCTGTTGTTTAAACTTTCTGTTTGCCAGGGTCAGCCAATCAGAGGAAAGTTGGCTGAAAGGTGGAGTAGCTTAAAGTTGGAGTAGCTTGTAGCTGAGTGTCTGCTATAAAGGGTTATTTTGAAATGTGAAATATGAAAAGCTACTCTGCTGGAGTCCAGGAATAAAGGCAGCTGGAGAGATGAGCATAATAGGGCCCTTTTAATGTCTTGATCAAAGTGATTTCTTGGGTTTTGGTAATTTACAAACTCCTTCCTTTGCAGTGAGCAGGTTTTAAAGTGAACATTCAGCAGATTATGAAAAGCATTTATGAGGTGTTGCAGCAGGTTGAATTCTTTTTCTCAGTGAGTCAGAAACAAATGTCTCCTATATGTGGTCAAACATTGGGGGGGGGGATCCCGTCACATGAGGTACAGTGTTACTTGTATGCTGGATCAAAGCCACACTGGATTTCTGACCAGGGTTTTGTGTCCTTTCAGCATGTCCTTGCTTTATCAGATTTGGCTAATGGCGTACAGACGGTCCCCCATGGCTGCAAATATTATTTCATTTAATCTCACAGTGTGGATGTTGACTGGAACCGAAAACCCACAGCTACGATGTGCCCTGATCATCCCGATGTTACAGACTTAAGATTGAAATCAAAAATTTTCTCCGCAGTCAGTTACAGAGAATAAAATTTGACAACAATACAGTAAAAAAAAAAATACTCAAACAGCTTATCATGCTTAACCTTTTGTTACAGTTTTACAGTTTTGCATTGATAAAACACTTTCACTTCATTTTCCTGGTTGACACCAGTATATGCTTATCCTTTTCTTACTTCCTCCTGTACAATTAGAGTCCCTCCCTCGAAGCTGTTTTAAAGTCCTCACATTGGCCACTTTTGGCCAGAATGGTTCATCTAATCTCCATTTAGTTAGCCATCACCCCTTATTGAACTTGTCTTGTTGCAGTCTCCTTATGCGATAAGTGATTAGCAATAACATTACATGAGGTGGGGAGAAAAGTGTGATTAACGTATAAGAAACATGTCATTTAGTTGCTCGTTGTTTTGATAAAGAGCATCTGCTTTCATCATTCTTGTGAGGCTGTTGAATACAAAACATTTTATGAGAGACTGTACCTGACCATTTTCAGAGGATTGCTTTGTTGTTTGTTAAGCCACTTAACACTGACCTATGAATCAGTCAAGCATAAAAAATGCACCAAACTCAAGGAGAGGAACCAGTGTTGTGTCTACATATAACCAATTTTAAATTATATCTTCAGGCATGTTATTACTAGCAAACACACAATTTGTTCCCATTTTTTTTAACTCAGTCTATGAAAAATGCGAAAGATAGCAGTTTGGCAGGCATGAAATAGTATTTTTGCACCAACCACATGATTCCAAAAAGCTATTATCTGAAAACGTGGGATATCTCAGCATGTTGTGCAGTGTCCTTAAATTTTTTTGAGGAAACTGTACAAGTGGAGGAAGTAGTAGCCCTAAAAACCATGATGAATATAATCTGAAAACCATGTCATTAAAAAAAACAAAAAAAACAGGAAAAACTCCACCAAAGAGCTGAAACAGGACCTGGGAGATGCATCAGGCCCTGATCGATCCATCTAGTTTGCTGAAGCCTCATCAGAAATGGTTTCAGTGGAAGGTTGACTGTCAATAAGCAGTGCTTTCAAATTGTTTTGCAGTAGCGGGGGGACATGCCAAAGTAGCAGGCACCTCATGACGAGACCTTTGCTGTCCTCCATGTGCGTCACCCCCGCCCACAATCCGTATCCAGGTCATGATCTCACCTTAACTGACAACTACATATAAATTGTATTTGTCGGTTCAAATTTTTTTAAAGATGAAAAAAAATGGAAAACCCTAAATTTTACTACTTTTTAAAGACTAATTCAGTACTCCCATAAATATATCAAAGTTACTATAAATGAACAACTTCTATTATGAAAGGAAGAAATGCCACGGCCGATGTGTTCACAAACCATTACTTATATGCAATACATCTCAACAATGTTATGGTTTAAATGATTTTGAAAGTCAAACTTCAAAAGTACAGAAGCTACGCTAATGCATATTATCATCAAACTTGCCCCTGAATGAACAGCACGGTTGGCTATGAAATTCATCATCAAATCATGCAGACGATTGCATTCCACGAGGTCGGCGACCTCTCTCTCATCTGATCGTTAGAATTCTGTTCTTGACATTGTTCATGTTTACCTAGATTACTTACTTTCAACCTTGGACGTGGGCTTGAACCATTTCTTAAGCCCAATCATCTGGTCACCATGCCTGGCAGCCACTTGTGATGGCTGCTGATTTCTCTTATTTCTCTTACATGCACGAGAAGCCCTGATGGCAGCAGACGATATGAATAGTCACATGGCAGTCGTGAACCAATCAAATGGCTCAGATTGAAAGAATGTAAATATTGCCACGTGCGTCCACATGGCGCTGGAAATAAAGACGGCGGACGGTGCAAAAAAGATTTTTTAGGAAAATTAAAAAGTAGACGGTGGAGTGGGTGGAAAATGCGCCTGGCGCCGGCATAATTTGAAAGCCCTGAATAAGCCCTTCTTAAGGAAGGGAAAGGGTGAGAAAAGGCTGAAGTATGCCAAATTACACAAGGACTGGAACAAAAATCAGTGGCAACAGGTCTTATGGAGACATGAATCCAAATTTGACATTTTTTTGGTGTAGTATGTACGTGGGAGTCAGGAGAGGGGTACATCAGTGAGCGTCTACATGTGTAAAACACGGCGGCGGCTTTATATTTGAGTTGTTGTAAGATTAGCTATCTCTGTTACAGAAACAAACCACAGACAAACAGACTGGCTTAGAAAGGGCCTTTAGTGTGTGGCTATGCACATGAACATGATACATATGTAATAGAGTCGGTCCAAGGTAGCACTTAAATACAGGAGCCTCCCTCACACAGTTACAGTGGTCTGATAACTTTAAGCTCAGCGCTTGTAGGAGGAGTACAGAACGACTGGCCGGTTGTGCAGCAGAGGTGGCTTGATGTTCACCCTAGATACAACATATGGCCGTCTCTTTTCCTCCTTCTGCAAGACTACAGATTCCCTTGTTTGAACATGTAACAAGTCAATAATCTGACAGATATCTCTTAAGTTTCCTGTCATTTCTGACCATTTGATAAACAAAAATGCATACACAGCAGAATAAATCAAAACTATAAACCTGTTAGAAATGTATTTTATTACGGTGCTGGTAATTTTCCTTTGGCTCTGGCGAAGTCCTCTTTGGTAGCTTCCAGGGATTTTTCTGTGGACAAAAAAAACACCTCACAAAGACCATTTCCATCAGCTTTAGACATATTCAAGTCTTTGAAAATTGGTATTGCATAAATATGATGACACAGAAGAACTGGTCAGTTTTAGCAGCAGCCTCATCTGCAAATCCTTGTACTTCTACTTTTACCAAATAAATAAATATATACAATTCACATTAAATCTGATTTTTTTTTTCTCCTTCCCTGAGGTCCCGAAAAAGTGTGACAGAAGTGCAGTTTGGTTGAGATCCAGTTTTGGTGAGATTTACTTTGCTGGTTTGTGAATACAATTGGTACAAGACTTCATAGTTTTCATATCATAAACTGTATTAATTTATCTTCAGTTGACCCAGATTGGAACAGACTTTTCCAGCGTGGTCCAATTAGTTGTTAAGGACAAATCACATTCATAATCAGCTCAGTAGTTGGTAGGTGTGTCTCTTAGTTCCTTAGTTTGTGTCATTGTAAATGGTGTATGTTGGCTACTTATATTGGCAGTACTTTTGCAGCTTTTATAAAACATTCCTACAGCCCATAAAGGATGGCTTTTAAAAAAAAAAAAAGTTCGTTAAGGTTTCTTGCTCAGTGTCTCAGATAGCTGAAGGCACCTTTGCACTCTTCAAAACTTCTTTGGTAAGTTTCAGTGTATTTCAGCACCTTCGTTTTATTATGTTAAAGATTAGATGAAATCAGTGAATTGTAGGACTTTCCTCAAAAGGTCAACAAATGTTGCTCTCATGGCATGTTCCCGTGTATTTTTGTCATGAGGTGACATGCTGGTAATAAATTACCCTGTCAAACAATAATAAACCCTGTTTGTCATATATGGTATAGCAAACTGTCTCGAGGCATTTTTTAATGCAGATGTTGGCCTGATCCTCACTGTGCGCGCTAGATAGCGAAACTATACTATTGTCGACAAATTCACGATTTGCTTATACAGACTGGGTTCAGCTGTGTGCAGAGTATGTGGTTCATTAATGATCATTTATCTAACCAGCCTTTATCTCATTTGTCACTTAAGTTTTTTCACACATGAGCTTCAACTCTGAATTTATCAAGATTCAACAGAGACACTGCCAGTTTCCTTATACAGAGTTAGTGTGATCTCAGATAGCGTATATGCATGACAGCAGAAATAATAGTCTGGTACATTTACTGCTAATCAGCGGAGGTTTAGTGTTTCCAGTAGTGTGAACTTGTCTGAAGTGGGCAATTTCCTGCTATGTGGCACATGTATGAAAGGGAATTGTGAGAAAATATCCAACATTATTCTCCCAAAAAGTTCATGATTTTGTAGATTTAGCACTAAAGCTGGACCTGAAATGAATTATTTGGATATCATTCATTGGGTAGGTGTTCAGTAGGGATGTTCCTGGCAACTATTTTACTAGTCATTTAAACAAGAGGGAAAAAAGTGAGACTAGTCAACTAGTTTAAAAGACAGAAAGCATTCAGGGTTTATGTGTCTGTTTGTACACATTTAAATAAATCTTTGCACCTATTTACCATTTTCCTAGCAAAATGGAAAGAAATGTGGAGTGGCTCAAGACTTTTGCACAGCACTGCATACAGAAACATTTTGGTTTGGGCTCTCACAGCAGTGCTCACAATGCTTCAGTTCACAACACTGCTGTCACATGATCTCGCAGTTATAAAACAAATTCCTTTTTAGCTTGATGGACACATGCCTTTTAAAGTTTTCACTGTTGATTACTACCCTCTCAGCAGAACACAAAGTATGGTATTGAGGACAGCCCTCAGCTGTAAACTGTTGGCTGATTTTAATTTAAACTTAAAGGGGAGATTTACATACCACTTTGTGATACTGCTGGGGCAGTGCTATAATTGAAGAAACCTTTTTTTAAAATGTTTTTGTGCAGAATACTGGCAGGCTGATAATTTGATAAATTGTGTTTGGATTCAGACACATTCTGCAGGGCATTTTTCCCAGGCTACATATTCCCAAGAGAAATCATTCATAAATCAGAAATAAAATCTGTTTGAAGACTGGATTTTTTTTTCCTGCAAACTTTTTTTTTTTCCTGTGAAAATGTTTCAAAATTGTCAACTTGGGATGGGGAAATGGCAATTCTGTACTGAGAGGAAAGGTCCACAACTCAGATACTCATTAAACATACTCATTAAATATGTTAGTAAAAGGTAGATTTATATTTATTTATTACCCCCCCCCTAAAAAAAAGAAAAAAAAACACAAACAAAGAAAAGCAAAAAACATATCCATTCAACACTAAAGCATAAAATCAAGCTGTCTGGGACTGAATGAAGAATATAAGGGGCACTCTGATTTGGCTGTGCGACGTGACACAAGCAACCACACCACAGATCCACCACAAAGCCAGATCAGACTGGTTAGAAACCTTTATTTAGACCCTGTGCAACGCTTTGGTAACATGATCTCAGCCAGAAACATTTGCTCTACCTATGACAGAGCAGACAGCCCTGCCCTGCCTGGAAAGAAGTCCACAACCAGTCTGTTTTTCTGCATATAGCTATATACAGTGAGAACATTCACATCAGAAAACCCTTGATCACCCTTCAGACTTCTGCACCTTGAAGTGCACAGAGTGGTTATTCAAGACAACAACTTCAAAACTTCACAGCTGGCTGCCTCATATCTGAACTACCATGCCAATGATTGCTCTGGCCAAATGAGAGAAAAGTCACATATACTGTTACGTAGGCACCCTGACTTTACCATGATGAGGGACATGCACTGTCCTATATGCATCCACTCAAAAAAAGAAAGAAATGATAGCAGTCATGAGGGGAAGGGGTGAAGAGAGTGTTTTTTAAAGTTCAAATATGCACTATTGTGTTACAGCCCCTGTATATATTACAATGTCTGCATCAGTGTCTATGTAAATAAGATGACAGCCTTATAAAATATACTACTTAATCGACTATAGACTCAATACAGCTTGCTAAATATTTTACTAAAGTGTTTTGTGCAGCTAATGCTTTTTGCAGCAGTTTAAGAAACTAGCCTATACAGGATATAATGGTATGATTAAAAAGATACTTGTAAAACTGATACGACAACATGGTGACATGTTAATCAGCAGTATGTGCATTTAAACTGTAATCTGTAGTAGAGCACTGACCTCACGTGTTGGCCCAGGCAACTAAATGTTAAATGAAATCTATTGTGTTTGATGCATGCCAAAGAGATTTGTTCATTAGAGAAGACTAACAGCCACAGTAAGAGAACACGAAACAGATGATTTCCCCACCCTCTGTTCCTCATTCTGTGTTCCTGCTTTACATAAAAAGACAGTTTGATGATTGACATGTCATGTGGTGTGTATTTAAATGCTGTTAAGGTTTGACTTCTTGCACATATTTAAATCTATGCAAACTGTATGATAAAATTAACAAGATTCTGTGTAAAACCAGACACAACCATCTGAAGCACTCAGCAGGTATGTCCTTTGATGTTTTATTCCAATAAAGACAAAATACTGTTTATTTTGCGAATAGAGTAATGAACGTGAGTAAAATGCTCTATTCCATTTGGTAAATTTTCTCAATGCATTGACTCTTTTGCATGGCTTAGTCTGTCTTTTTAGTATACTATATTGTTAAAAGAGCTACACAAACTAAAAACATAAATTGGTATGAACAGTGTTTATTATTTAATGTGGACAAATCTCCATTTAATCAGTTATAGATCATCACAATCTGATTAAACCATAGACTGTATCTAATCCCCACGTTTTTTTGTGGTGGAGGGGTTTGAGCATCTGCATGATCCCAGGAGCTATGTTGTCACAGGGGTGATTTGCCCTTGTAGGGTTTCCCATGGCAAATTGGTTATGGATCAGTCTAAGAGTGATTCAGAAAACCTCCTGTAATGAAAAAGAAATCAAGGGACCTGGCCACCCTGCCCCTGATAGGGCTACTGAAAGCCCCATTGTGGAGCCAGAACTGGGAGGGTGGGTGGTGCTTGTGGGAGCATGCCTGGTGGCCCTTTGGGCCTGGATGGGCACAGTTCAAAAGCAAGACATGGGCCTGCCCTCTTGTGGGCCTGTCAGTCGCAGAGGTCCGATCCCCGATTGACAAATCTGTCGTTATGAACATGGAACGTTACCCCTCTAGTGGGAAAGGAGCCTGAGCTAGTGCTTCAGGATGAGAAGTACTGGCTAGATATAGTAAGGCTTGCCTCAATATACAGCTTGAGCTCGGGAACCAGGTTGAACTCTGTACCACTCTAGAGTTGCTCTTGGTGAGAAGGCAAGGGTGTTTATACTTTTATTCAATTCAGTTTTATTTATATAGCTCCAAATCACAACAACAGTTACCTCAAGGTGTTTTATATTGTAAGATGAAGACCCTACAGTAATACAAAGAAATCCCCAACAATCAGGTAAACCTCTGTGAGCGAGCACTTGGCGACAGTAGGAAGGTAAAATTCCCTTTTAACAGGAAGAAACCTCAGGCTCAGGGAGGGACAGCCATCTGTCATGACAGGTTGGGATGAGGGAAGGGAGACAGAACAAAAGACACACTATGAAAAAGAGCCAGAGGTTAATAATAACAAATGATTAAATGCAGAGTGGTGTGTAAACTCAGAGTGAAAAGGAACAGAAAAAACACTCAGTGCATCATGGCAAGCCCCTACCAGCCTAGGCTTATTGCAGTGTAACTAAAGGAGGGTTCAGGATCAGCTGATGCAGCCCTAACTATAAGCTTAGCTTTATCAAAAAGTAAAGTTTTAAGTCCAGTCTTAAAAGTAGAAAGGGTGTCTGTTTCCTGAATCCAAACTGGGAGCTGGGCCCACAAAAGATAGTCATGAAAGCTGTGGCTCTGCCTCCCATTCTAATTTTAAATACCTTAAGAACCACAAGTAAGCCTGCCACAAGTACTCTATTGGGATGATATGGTAGAATGAGGTCTTTAAGGTAAGATGGGGCCTGATTATTCAAGACCTTGTTTGTAAGAAGAAGGGTTTTAAATTAAATTCTAGATTTAACAGGGAGCCAATGAAGAGAAGCCAATATAGCAGAAATATGATCTCTGTTTCTAGTCCCTGTCAGTACTCTCTCTGCAGCATTCTGCACCAAATGAAGGCTTTTCAGAGAGCTTTTTTTTAATTTAAGAATTAACCTGATGATGATAATGAATTACAATAGTCCAGTCTAGAAGTAATAAATGCAGGAACTAGTTTTTCAGCATCTCTCTGAGATAGGATGTATCTAATTTTAGAGATATTGCACAAAAGCAAGAAAGCAGTCCTAGACACCATGTTTTTAAGATTTGTAGGGCTGAGTACAATAAATTCAGTTATATCTGAATTTAGAAGCAGAAAATTAGAGGTCATCCAGGCATTTATGTCTTTAAGATATTCCTGCAGTTTAACTAATTGATGTGTGTCACCGGGCTTCATGATAGATAAAGCTGGGTATCATCTGCATAGCAATGAAAATGTATGCTATGCCTTCTAATAATGCTGCCAAAGGGGGAATCATGTATAATGTAAATAGAATTGGTCCTAGCACAGAATCCTGCAGAACTCCATAATTAATCTTGGTGTGTAAAGAAGACTCCCCAAATTGCAGTCTATTAGACAGATACGATTGAAACCTTCACTAATGCTGTTTCTGTACTGTGATGAATTCTGAAACATGATTGAATCTCTTCAAATAAACCGTTCTTTTGCAGATGATCAGTTAGCTGTTTTACAAATACTCTTTCAAGGATTTTTGAGAGAAAAGGAAGGTTGGAGATTGGCCTATAATTAGCTACGACAGCTGGGTCAAGTGATGGCTTTTTAAGTAATGGTTTAATTACTGCCACGTATGTAGCCTATTAATAGTGAGAGATTGATTATATTTAAGATTAAAGCATTAATTAATGGTAGGACTTCTTGAGCAGTCTTGTAGGAATGGGGTCTAACATGTTGATGTTTGGAGGAAGTAACTATTGACGTTAACTCAGAACAATCAATCGGAGATGGTCAAAATAAATATCAGAAGTATTGAAAGTAGCTGTAGTTAATGATATGTCTGTGGGATGGTTCTGAATATTTGAAAGTATGCCATTACTTGTTAAGGTTAAACCTGGCTTGACAGAGCTCTGGCTGTCAGCCTGTATCCTCCCCGGTTTGGTGTTTGTATATTGGGGTTTTCCCCAGCAGGTGAGAGGATTGCTTCCCTTTGCTTTCAGGTCGGGGGGCAAGTCCTGTCTCTTGTTTGTCCTTATGTGCCAAATGACAGTTCAGTGTACCCAGCCTTCTTGGAGTCCCTGCCAGGGATTTGAACACTCATGTTGGTAAACGGTAAATTGACTAGTTCTTATATAACGCTTTTCTACTCTGAGCACTCAAAGCGCTTATACAACACGTTTATGTTCACCCATTCACACAAGCACTTCCATATGTAGTTAAGCTAAGTGCTTTTACTGTCTAACATTCACACGCTTTCATACTCCAACGCTTGCATCAGAGATCAAATTGGGGTTCAGTATCTTGCCCAAGGATACTTTGGCATGCAGCCGGAGCAGCCAGGAATCGAACCACCAACCTTCCAAATAGTGGGTGACATGCTCTACCTCCTGAGCCACAGCCATGTTTTGTTGTTGGATTTCTATGCTGAACACAGTTTGTTGGATTTTTGTGCTGAACACCATGTGCACTTAGTACTAGGATGCCCTAGGTTGCAGGTTAATGATAGATTTTGTAATCATCAATCAATTTTTTTCAACCTTTGAGTTTTGCTTGTCTACACCAATTAAAGTTAGTGCTACTATTCAAAGAAGCAGACAAAGAAATTATATACACTTCCTGGTTCTGTTACAACTTTGCTTTTACTTCAGTGGTTTTTCTGGCTTTGAAGATGATCATTGATGTTGCAGGGGAGGTTGTGGTCATGCCAAAAAACAACAAAAACAGCTCTACTGTCTTTAAAAGCATATTTTTATTGAGGAAATTTAATCTGCAAATTTTTTCAACTTTTTTTAAAAAAAGGGCTTGATTTAGCTTTATTTTTTCCATTCATATTAATATATTTGCATGTAAGACCATTACACTCCAGGGTTGCTCAGAATGGGCCTTTAGGGTATGACTGCACATGTAAACATGAACAACCTGTATACAGTAAAAGTCTGTTACTTTCTTTTTGCAAAAATATTTTCCCTTTAATCTTGCCATTTTATAAACAAAAATGTCTATAAAGGTTGAGTAAATGAAACCTCAATTAACAAAACATGTTTACAAAATAATAAGTTTTATCATTATATAAAAATGTATATAAACACATGCTGTACAATGAAATTCTTATTTTGCCAGAATCTTGCAGTACTGGTGAATTTCCTTTTGGCTCTGATTTACAGTAAAACTCTTTGCAGGATGCAATTTTTTTCCTATGCATTTAAAAGGTGGGCTATAATGCAGTGATTGGTTTCATTCATTCATGCATCAGTTATCAAGTAGTGGCTGCTCAGGGATGCTGCAGAAACAGTTCCACATCTTGACCAGTTGATGTCAGCAATGACAATCGCAGTATTTGTGACCCAGTTATGTGGTTGCATTTGAACTGTGACCCTGTGGAGGTAATCAAAGCTTCACCAAGTTTCCTTCCTGCCCTCTGTGAGCATTTGGGTAGTGTTAGTTGGGGACTATCTATCTCCGTTGTTGTGTACATGTTGGGTCTGATGGGCAGAATCCATTTCTCATACCAGCTCACTTAAAGTGTTCTAAATTCATTCTCATCAGACCAGAAAACCACCACCATTCAAATGTTAAATGTGACCAGCAACAGATATGCTGTATTGGTGGTGTAACTCTAGAAGAAATGTTGATGGAACACCAGCCAGTGCTGGAAGATCTTGGGCTCATTCTTAAGTCTAATAATCTGCAAGTGGGAGATGAATTCTAATAGGTGTTAGATGCAGTGGCCTAAAGAGACTTATCTGCCCTGATTCCTCTGTAGACTCTTTGGGGATATGTACCCAGTTGTCTTCCTTTCTTTGGAATATACTTGGTGCTGCTTGTAATTTTTAAAATGGCACAGTGGTGGGATGGCATGTAGCATATGACACTCAGCCACTTTGATATAATTTTTTTTTTTTTTTTTAGCAATTTGGTTATTTCTGACATTTGTCTTAAGAATCCCACACTTCTTTCCTCCTCATTATCAACACGTCACAAGTCTCCTGGAGCATCTATCCTTCTCCTCCTCTTTTTGTGCTTCTCCTCATTTTTCATCTTGCTGAAGGATGGCCACACTCCTCTCGCGCTTATTTTCAGTTGCTTAGCAACCAGAAGGAGATGCTTTTTTGGGGTGGTACTTTGTGATGCAGGCGGAGGCGAGGTGTGTATTGTTCAGGAATTAATGGCTCATGAATGCAGTTCCACAGAAGAGAAGCCGTGTGGAGCACTATTTTAAGTAAAGCATTCATTAAAGGATGTCATTGTTCCTGTAGTCAATGCCTGATAATTGTTTTAATTACCTTTGGCTGGATGAGCTAGGCCACTACCAAAAAAAATCAACCAAATCTAAATAGGAAAAAAACATTAGAAAACAGTCTGTATGTGTTTTTTTTGCTAATATTTCTGTACACTTTTTTCATATCTGTCATGTCATGCACTAGTTAATTTTCTCTCTGTTCTGTTTCACCACCACCATTTATGTTTGTTTCATTTACACACAGAGGAGAGGAAAGTGAAAAGGAAGAAAAAGTTACTCATGTTGATAACAATGCCTTACTGCACTTTAAATGCAATAAAAAATGTTGATCATTTCAAAGGTGTTGGAGAAATGACAGTTTATTACAAAATGTGCAGTTTTCATTGGAATTCATTGGTTTGCAAAAAGGGGCATCCGTGGCATTCAAGTTGCATAGAAAGATGTTTGGGAATAGTGCCTGTTTTGTAATTATCCTTTTTAAAGACATTACAACAAGCACTGTTGTCTGTCTTTGTGAAATACAGCCATATTTTGGACCTTTTCTTTCTCACAGTTGTAGCGCCTTCTTGTAAATTTCCAGTAGCATAGATTCATGACATCACAACATAGTTTGACATCAGGAAAAACATGCTTGGATTGAGTTAAAAAAACAAAACAAACTTTGACAAGCTGTGAAGCTTACTATTTTGATGGGTTGCACAACTGAGAACCAATTCTAGTTTATCATACCTAATGAGCATCCCCATTGAACTTGATTTTTATCACTGTAATAGCGATAGGTCATAATATGGATCCAGCTGTATCTTTGTGGCAGAGCGAGCGAGGCCTGGCTGTCTGGGTGTGTACCCAATAGGCCACATGTGACTCAAAAGCACTTCAGTTTAGGTGATCTGAAATTGACTTAAAAAGCGATATTGGGTATCAGTGACAATGAGCCAATCTGTTTAAGTCACGTATGTGTTGTTCTGCATTTAATAGTACACCCGTTGCTAGTAGGAAAGCTAATCTAGCATGGAGTAATCTACTAGCACAGGGTCAGCAGTTTGGAGGCATATAACAGATTTTCTCTATATGTTTGCAAAACTTTGTGGCTCAGCAGTATGGAGGCAGTATTGAGTAGAGACTCACATTTAGCTGAAAGCTGAGGTATTAGTGTATAAAAGAACTGAAAAGTCGGATCCCTGCTGTACGTTACCCGCATTTTGGAAGTGTTTGGACGCACAGTTCAATGCACTATTAAAAATTGAAAATGCAGGAAATAGAAGAATGCATTTCAAGTAAACATACAAGTCATGACAACTTGTGTGTAGGAGAATACATTGAGTAACTGAGCATCATTATAGGCAGCCGGGTTGATTTCAAGTGGAACTTAATCAATTCTAACAACAACAACAACAACAATCTCCAGTAGTAGTAAAGTCAAAGCAGAAACTCTGAATAGCTGGCATATGAGCAGAGTACACTGAATGCCGTAAGCTCCCTGCGTGCTTCGTCCTTACCTCTCAAAGGACTGTTTGAGAGAGCTGCCCCTTGTGTAATTAACACCATCTCAGGAGTCCTTATTAAGAAGGGAATGAATGTCAGTGCACTGCAAAGACTATTCATCTTAACAAGTCTGCTGCATTCTTAGAAGTTTTAATATAACATAGTGACAACTGTATATGATTATTCAATTTGCTTGAAATTGACATGTAAAATATAAAGACTGTAATGGCGTTATTCACTAGTCTCATTGCAGCTCAGTGTGAGAGTCTTTAGGCTGTCATTTACAGCAGCATGCAGCAGAAAAACTTTCTTCTTTCCTCTCAGTCGGAGTTCACCTCCTTTTACTCCTCTCATGTGTGTGGATTGGATCTCATAAGAGACAGATGAGGTTATTAATCAAATTGGCTGCAACACATTGTGTTAAGTTTAATAAAAGTTTTCAAACAAATCACTTGATCACAGTTTGCTGTTACAGTTAAAAACTACTGCAAATATACAAATAAAAGTTGTTGGTGTAGCTACAGTGAAATGCTTCAAAGCTGCTATTACTTTGCTCTTAACTTCCTCCATGCTATGTCAGCTATTCATGCTAACACCTGGCTCACTGCTATTGATGCATGTTATAGTAAACAACATACAGCTGAACTGAACGTATCAGCCACATAGCTCGGCTCATTGTCACCAGTATGTAATTTTGACTCAGGATCATGCCAGTCCGATTTAACTGTGGGATCAGTGCTTCCCTACACTTTAATCAAATTGAGGCCCTTAACATAACAATTAACAAAAGTGTATTATTTTTAAAATCTTTGTCTAAAATGATTTATAAGTTGTGAGATGATTATAAAATGACTTAAATGTTTTAAATCACATTTTAATGATGTAGGCTATAGTAAAATATAATACTGATAATAACTTTATTTTATAGTACTTTTAAAAACACAGTTACAAAGTTCTTCACAGTTTGAATAAAAGTCAAGTTTGACACATGTGATGGTGGTGGATCAGCAGAGGTAGCACTGCCAGAAACATAGAATGGAAGAGAAGAGCTGTGCCCTGTGACACCTCCTGTGGAGGCCAGTTACGTTAGCCCTTCATCACTGGCCGGAGCGCCCACACTCTCAGTTGCATAACTATTTTTAAATGCTGGAAGAATTGCAACCAACCATTTTTTTTTTTGTGCAAATAAACCCGGAAGAGTTGCATTTGCAGATCACGCATTCACCGTGTCCCAGAACCATGTTTCCTTCCACTACTGGGTGTACAGAAATCAAGTAAAAAAACAAAAACATAATCCAGATGCAGTTGCTTTATTATCAATCTGATCAGCTGTTCACAATACTTCCTTGGCTGGAATACACGTTATCACATTGTCAGCATGAACTGTATGAGCGCCACTAACTCTCCCAGGCCTGTCACAGCTCCACTGGTGCTATTGAAAAGTAATATTTGACTTTGATCCTTTCTGTATTTAAGTTCCTGGGACACTTAGAACTTTGATCACACTATTGGAAATAGTTAACATAATATTAAAATTTAGGATGTAAAGGTTGTATTGATGTATAGAAAGTTGAAATGCACCACAAAATGGCACTACAGCTCTGGTGGCCTTGTTCTGTGGTAGCTAATAAAGGGTTAAACATTTTCTAAAATGAAAGTATTTCATGCTTTCTGTTCACACCTCCCAAGGAGAATGGACCTGTTTGGAAAATGTTCAGGATGTTGAATATTAACTAAGTGTAGCACAGTGAACAGGCTATTGCTTATGGTCACTGAATGGCAGTTGGAGTTTTAACTTTAACCACATGGTCAACAGCTTTTCCAAAGAACACCAGAAGTCAGTTGGTACTCTAGATCAGACATTTTTCACAGCAGTCTTATTTAGATTAACGTGTGTGTTTGATTAGTTAAGACTTATATATTGTGCTGGACATGGCCTGTAGAGTGTAACAGAATAGCAGTGATTTTAACACGTTAAAATAGCTTTGTGTGCAAACTCTGTGTGCTTGGGATGGGCACATGCACTGCGTGAACAGGTAGGTGGGCCAGAGGCTTGTGTGCATCCAGGGCTTACGGCCAAAGATCAAAGTAAATGTGTGTGTTTATATTCCATGTAAGATGTAAATTTTTAATTATTTAATTATCCTAGATTTAGACTCGGCACTGCTGATTCCATATATTTTAACAGTGTAGCGGGGGGTATAGAAGGGGTCTCTTTGCCTGTGCTTGAAGGACAAAGACATGGAGGAGGAAGAGGAGGAGGGTATATGAGACACAAAAGATAAGAGGCCTTCAACAGTACACGCTCCTCTTTTCAGTGGCTGAGCTAATCCACATGCTAGCTGGCTTCATCCTATTCACAGTGGGGGCCATGGGAGCGTCCGGCTGGATGACCATCTCTCTATTTAGGTTTGTAGGCTATTGCACACATGCTGTTGTGCAGACTGTACCTATTCATTTCTCTAAAGCAGGTCCAGGGTGGACTACTGCTGCACAGTTGCTGGGCTTTGTGTTCATTTCTTTGCATTTAATAGCAGAGTCTTCATTAAAGTGTTACAGTGTGCATCAGTAATGGGCACCTCAGGGTATATGTGTGTCCTAAAAGAGGAAGAAAGAAACTTGAATCATGGTAGCCTGAATCCATTGACTAAAGGGGTTTTTGGTACTTTGCAGGTTTAGATTTTTTTCATTCTTTTTTTTTTAATTGAATCAATTAGATTGTTTATGCGTGCTTACCTATGACTGGCAAACACAGTTTGTTTACTGTGTGTAAATATTTACTGTTGTTTTTGTCGAATTATTTAATTTTTTTTGTGGCCAAAATCATTCTCTTTTTTGGGGGGGGGGTCAGCTGTTAAAGTGCTTTTAAGGTTATTAGTTCATCAGTGGTTAATAAAATAAAACCAGTGTAAAGAGAACTAACTGATGTAAGCAGTTTGTACACAAGAGCACCAAAGTGCAGTGACTGAGACAGTCCAGTCTGATGTATATTCTTACAGCCCTAGTATGATATTTATGATGTGACGACTCATGTGTTATGTATGCAGATTTTTTGTAATTAAATTTGTACCTGTACATTGTGAAATGAAAATGACAAGTCTGTTGCAGGACTGCATGAGTTCATGTGACAATCATTCCATATTCTTTGATACCGTTTTTTTTCTTCTTTTTTTTTTTAAACCTTTTGTGCAAGTTTGATTGATATTGTTGTGATTACAGCAGGAAATTTGTGTTCGGGCTCCCTGATGAACGTGTGTGTGTGTGTGTGTGTTAATAGCAAGTAAATGCACAGTAGTTTCCAATGCTCTGGTTCATACTTGTTTCAATTTGTCGAACTAACAGATGACAGCCCCCTGCCCCCTCGACTGCTGCTTCGTGTGTTGTGTGTGTGTGTGTCCGTGTCCCATTTGTATCTGTAGCGGATGGCCCTACCGTTTCCTTTTTCTCTCGTTCCCTCTCTTTTATCATTTTTGTGTACACTTTCCCCTTCCTTTCCTGTTTCTCCTCTCCTCCATTCTCTCATTCCTCATTTCTTTGCCTTATCTTTTCTTTTCCTCTGCTCTTGCATTCCCTCCAAATTGCTTGTGTTTCTCCTTCTTTCTTTCCCCCTTTTCCTTCTTGCCTCCCTTTCTCCCCATCTAGCAGTAGTTGTCAATCTCTGACAGCTCTCTTTCTCCCCCTCCTCTGTCCTGACGTCACTCTGTTTGCATAGCTATTGTCTTACAACGGCTGCAGTAACAGTGGCAGAAGCTTCCTTGCCAATTTTTTTTCCCACTCCCTCCTTTTAGCTCTCCTCTCCCCAGGAAAGACTCTCCCTCTCCCCCACTAATCTCGCTCTCTCTCTCTCTCTTCATTAGTAAATCCTACAGTGGAATGAGAAGTGAGAGAGTGATGGAGAGGACAGGATGAGGAGGAGGATATAGACTGCAGAAAAGCAGAGATGCAGTAGCTAGCCGCAACCGCATCTCCGTGTCTGGATTTTGACAGTTTCGTGCGGCTGGGAAGGATTTCTGACAGTTTTTAATTTTATGTTTATTTAGTTCTTGATTTAATCCTTCAAAAAGGCCTTCTGTTTTTGTTTTTTGGGTTTTTTTGGCAGCTCCACTAGCTGAGTTGTGTGTGTGTGTGTGTGTGTGTGTATTTGGAGGGGTGCTTTTAAAGCAGCAACGGATAGCGGAGCTGGGGCATCTGGCCGTCTGGGAGGCAGCGACGGCCGGCTGGCTGCATTGTGTTCCTTTGATGACCCCCGCTGTGTAGCTGCCTGCTCATCAACCTCCCCTCTCTCTCTGTCTCTCTTACCCTCCCCTTTCTCTCTCCGCTCTTTCCTCCTTCTCCTCCTCCTCCTCCTCTCTCTCCATCACAGCTCCCGGCCCAGCCATGTTCGGCACAGAGTCCTCATGTAAGTACCATCACCATCCTTCCGTCTCCTCTCTGTTTGTCTCTGTTTATGCACCTCTTTATGTTCATGTGTGTCTTTATTATCTGAGAAAGAGGAGGAAAGGGAATATACTAGATTTCCTCTTTTCTTGCATCTCTCCTCTCCTCACCTCTCTCCTTATCTTCTTCCTGTTTTACCTCCATGGATGCTGGTGGCAGATTGCATGGGGAGAAATCTGGGATCTACCATTTTAGCACGGAGGGTTGGCACTACAAGCTAGCTGGTCATGCTGAGTTAACTGCCTGCCCTGTATTCTCTCTGAGCCTTACTGTGTGTCTGTGCATTTAAAATAAAACAAGAAAATTACCTGCCATCTATATTTTCTGTCCTCTTCTTTGTAATAGCTTGCTCTTTGAATACACATATTCTTGTGCATGTTTATGTGAGTGAGCATGTTGGAAGATGGATGCTTTTACCAGAGTTGCATCATTTCCAGAAGCATCAGCCTCCACTCTTCTTTCTCGTGGCTCAGTCAGATCACTGTGAGGTGTGAGCTTAGCATTTCCCCTCTCAGATGCTACTGAAGCAATCGTAGCACACCACTCTTCTCTACGTGTGTCTTTGGACACCTAGCAGCCCCTCACCTCCCTCTGAAGCGTTTCTAGTGTTGACGTTAAGGTGACCCAGTGTCCTCAAATCCCTTTCTTCTGTTACAAGAAACCCTTTTGCTTGGATCAATACTGTGATGGTTCACTCTACTACCTGCTCAATGTTTTTAGAAGGCCTGAGCTTATCTAATTGATTCTGTCTTGATTGCACAGTCAGAGCCAAAACCAACTTGTCATTTTGATGTAGGATCATAGCTAGCATGCACACCGGCAGTTGCAGCAAGAGCGGTTTAGTAGCCAAACAGTAGAACATAATCTCTGTTTATGAAATGTGCAGCTGATTGGATGATGTTGTGGAGTATTTTGCAAGTGTGGCATGGTAGATATCACATCTCATATTCACCCAGCTTTTCCTTTTGGTTTGAGATTCTGGATTTGAGGGCATTTGATGTAACAAATTCACTGAGTCAGGCTGACAGCAGCTCCTCCTCACTGTTTTCAGCTTGCAGGCCTAATGTTGTTGTTGTTGGTGTTGTTTTTTTGTTGTTTTTTTTAAAAAAAAAGAAATTAAAAGTGGAGATGTTTTGATATTTACAATTGTAGGAATCAATTTAGTAGGAGTAGATTCCTGGCTTGTTAGTTATTTAAGTAATCAGAAAAGAAGTGATATCAACTTAGATAAAAATTATATGACACATCCTACTTATATAGTTTAAAGTGTGCTTAGATACTTAAAGTGTCTGACTTGCATTTGAACATTTTTTTTTTTTTTAGCATTTTAGCATGTATCCAATATTATGCCAAGTGCATACCATTTCCAGGGAAATGTAGGGACTGTGCAAGCATAGGGCACTACATCTGCGTAAATATCCCACAGTACAATATAGTCGTCACATTGCTGGACAGTGACCAAGACAGCTGAGCTTTAATGTCCTGTTTCTTTCTTTTTTTTTTTCCCCACTTTGTCAGGTGTAAAATAGCAACAAGGCTCTGGGGAAGTATCTGTAAGTATGTATCTGAAAAGATACATACATACATACATACTGAGTGTCTAAGCAGGATTTTTCCAGCAAAAATGTAGCAGCTATCTAAGAGGTGATAAAAATATTTGTATCTATTCATTCGCTTCTGCTTATCCTGTTCAACAGTTTTATTTAAAAACCGGGTTATGATTACTCAAGCAGAATATAAACTTTTATTCATTACATGGCCAGAAAAAAAAAGTTAATACATAAACTTCTGTTAGGTAAGGTGTAACCTTTATTTGGCAGCTTCTAGCTCACTGCCCACCAGGCTGCTCTTTTATATAAATTACTTCTGTCCCATTTTGGCACAGGGCTGCCAGTCTTTCCATTTTGTCATGTCTGCAGTTTGATACAGGTCAGCTAATAAATCATAACTGCACTTTTTCAAACAGGAACTAAAAGGCAGTAGTGCTGCATCAAGTCCACAACAAATCCACAACAAAGATGAGCAGAGATCAAGCGTGAGCAACGAGTATGGTTCAGTTCACAGGGTATAATTTTAAGAGTCCATGAGCAGAGTGTTTGCTTTTCTTTATGAAAGGATGTACACTCATGTGACTCACCGAAGTTTATAAAATTAAAGTCAGAGCTTGCGATTATAAACATGCCATGTTTTGCCACATTTGCAAACTGTTGTGCTTTCATTGTGACTATTATACTCCACCTGTTGAAGAAAAGTAAAAGAACTATTATACGAAATTTGGAAAATTCAACCGATGATTGTTTGAACAATGCTTTCACTGTCACCAGTACAAAGTGTGTTTTAATGTTGGATTTTCATAGGAAAAAAAGGAGCATTTTCTTCTTTCCACACAGCTTTGCACAAATTCATTCATCGCTTCTTGAGAATATCCTGACAGATAGGCACAGGCAGAATAGAAAAACATAATGTCCATTCAGCTCTATAGGTTTAAGTAACAAACTCGGCAGCGTTTGCTGACGCAGGTAAGTGCGACCCATTTTTTTCTTGGCCATTTCCCTTCAAATAGATTTGTTGGGGGAAACCGCTTGGGTTCACGTTTATTTCAACGCACCAAGCACTGCAACAGGAAATGAACATTTTAAATAGTTTTTGCTCAAAAGACTGGATTTGTCTCTAAAAAAGAAAAACAGCCCATATATAGGGTTATTTTATCAGGGTAAAACATCCCGTATTGTATGAGCTGCCTTACCTCATCTCTGTTTTTGGGACCATATAAGCTTTCATTTTCTTGTGACAGTGTTTTCCATTGTATTGGTTTCAAATATTATTATTTAGCTAGTCATCCAGTAGACATGAGCCTTGACAAAGGCTTGTCACGTCTTGTTATGCCTTCACAGCAGACTGTGTGGCACTGAGAAAGATGACAGGGGTGTCTGATTTGGGTATATTTGATCAGCCAGATCTCCTCTCAAGTAGATCCAGAGGGTTACAAGAACAAAAACCTGGGAGACAGTAGTAATTATGGCCTGTGTGGCTTCTGAAACTTTCAACAGTTTTGTCTTTTTTTTTTTTTACAGTGTTACTGTCTTAAAATGAGCTATATCCATAATAATTTTGAGGCATAGCAGTAGTTGGACTGATTAGTCTGTTTCGAGCTCTGTGCAGCATTTGACGTTTGTAGGTCTGTTCAGGTTTGGTGGGAAATGTGCTGAATTTCTGTTTGGCTTTAAACTCTATTCTCCCTTTCTAATAAGGACAGATGGTAGCAGGAGAGAAAAGCCAAGGAAATCACTTCCAACACGCTTGTCCTCATCAGCACTGCAAAAGTCAAAACAAATGTACACCATATTTGTTGACTCTTGTTATATAAAGGAGAAATAATTTGGCAATTCATTTAGGATAGTTTATGGACATGAGAGCTTTAATTATTGTAAGAGATCTGCTTATTATACTCAGCATTTTTTTCTACAATTTTCTACAAGTGAAATATAACTTTAAACCAGTTGAACAAATATAAATATGTGCTAATTGCAGCAAAAGTCTGTTGACGACAGAATAGCAAAAGACAAATTTTTATATTATGAATTAAATTTTCCAAAAGGCTTCTTGGAAATAAAGTCCAGCTCTAGTTAGGCGTTGAAATATATTTGCAATAGTGTCGCATTTCTAAACCCATTACGTACCCAGAAGCATCATCTACTTCACACATCTCTGGTTAGAGTTACTTTGTTTCACACACACAGACCCACACTCACACAGACGGCACTCATTTGTACACACATTTGACCTCAATAGTTGTTACCTGCCTGCCCCCTGTTTTCAGCAGACCAGGTTTGGGTTCATGGTAACTGCATTCTGACTTCCTTTTGGTTTTCTTTTGGCCTGACTGTTGTAGGGTGATGGAAGAAATTATTGGTTCAGTATTTTTACAGCAAGTCTATACTTGATCAAACTGGAGGTCAGTACATAGTCAAGTCATTTTAACTTTCTCAGAGATATAGAACCACCAATAACAGAAAATGAGGTAGAGCTCATGCAAATAATTTCTTTCAAAAACTTAAATTTGGATTCAAACCTATTTAATTAAAATTGTAATTAAATGTATTGGACTTAGATGTGAAGCCAGTTCTGTAGACCTCTAGTTGTTTGATGTCAAATTGTCTTAGAACAGTAATCTTATAAACTCAAGGAACCAACAATGACACAGCCCTCTCTTTTTGTTAGTATTACTATTACTTTAATAGTCCTTAAATTTGTGTGTTTCTTTTTTTTTTAAATTTTACTTAACCAAGAAGTAAAACTCCTGAGATTTAAGCAGGGATTACACTTTGTGTTGGACACAGAAAAAGTGGATGAGTAGTGCTTATTGTTTTACTTTTGTTGAAGTCTGTTCAAAGGGCAGTTGGTGCATTGTAAAGTAGCATATCCATGGCTGTCCAGATGAAGCCTTTTGCAAGAGTGTATTATTCAAACTTAAGGTACAGGTGTCTGTTGTGATTGTATAGATCCAGAGTTTGGGGGTAAAAATGAAGCTAAGTTTATTGTGTTCATGTAGATGAGACAGTGTGGGTCCTTTTTTAATAGACGGTTTAATCCATTATGTTGTATGCAGAAGAGTTCTTTGGGCAATCTATTGGTCAACATTCCAGAGACGGTAAAGGAAGAAAAAACAAACATGCAGAGTCATCGATGCAACATTACTTTGTGTGAGCTATGATACACTATAGAGAATGCAAGACACACACACGCACACTGCTACTTTTCTCTTCAGATGCTCTACATCTTTTTCTACTTCTCTACATTTTGTAGTGTTATTTTGTGCTGGCATAAGTAGTGTACATGTGATGCTGAATTTGCAGCTTCAACTCTTCTGGGAAGGCTTTCCACAAGATTTGTGAGGTCAGACATTGATGTTGGATAAGAAGGCCTGCCATGCAGTCTCTGTTCTAATTCATCCCAAAGATGTTCTGTTGGGTTGAGGTCAGGATTCTGTGCAGGCTAGTCAAGTTCTTCCACACCAAACTCACTCATCCATGTCTTTATGGACCTTGCTTTGTGCACTGTTGCACAGTATGTTGAAACAGGAAGGGGCCGTCCTTCCAGTCTGAAGGTCTGTAGCAATTGACTGCTGAAAGTTGGCAACCTCTGTGCACTGTGTCCCTCGACATCCACTGATCCCACTCTGTCATTTTACATGGCCTACCACTTTGTGGCTCAAGTTGCTGTCCTTCCCTAATTGTTTCCACTTTGTTATAATACCACTAACAAGAGATTTTTTGGAATATTTAAGCAAGGAAATTTCCCAACTGGACTTGTTGCACAGGTGGAAAATGTTTGTAGAAGCAGTCTGCATGCTTAGGGGCCTGATTTTGTACATCTGTGGTCATGGAAGTGATTGGAGCACCTGAATTCAATGATCTGGATGGGTGAGTGAATAATTTTGACATTATAGTGTATGTGTGAACAAGACTTTGAAGGAGGATAGTGAAACCAGCAGATTAAAGAACAACACAGGAGACTCTGGATAAAACACTGATAGAAGTGATAAAAGATGATGGTACTGGCAGGAATGGAATTAAGTTTTGTGGAGAAAGTGAATTTTGTGTTGCTGTCACTTCACAAATACCTCAGTTAATCATTAAAATCTATACAGAAAATATTTGTATTATTTAACCATTTCCACCCTTTCATTATGCATAATGCACTATTTGGCTGCATCTCTGTTTTGCATAAAATCAATCATCTCCTTGGCTTTAGATACTTTTAATTTGGGTCACACTGCCAATGGAGCTTAGAGCCTTTGCTTTATGTAATGCTATCCACCCACCATAATGCATCATGTATGACATAGACTGTGGAGATCACCTTTTTATAGTAGGAAATCATTTTCTCTGTCATATAAATGACCACTACATGTCACACACACCATAAATCATCTAATCACAAGCCTTCAAAAAAATAAAAAAGTACAGTCTTACCTGTTTGACTCACAACAGGAAGTGGCTGGTCCATCCAGTTCCCATCGCCAGCATGCTAGCCCTTGACACCGTGTTACTAAATCTCCCATTTGTTAAGCTTCCATTTGCTTGCAGTTTGCAATTTGGAGATTTTCCCTCACCACACCCAAATGTTGGAAACTGCTCAGCTGATCAATCCTAGGAGCATCCACCACTTCTGTTTTTGAATGGGAGGTAAAGTTGGAGTAAACTTTTTAACAAAGATCCTCTAATGACAAGATAGTTCACTCCCTACTTAGTTCACAACCAAAAATTGTCTGAATTTCCTACTCTGAGAACGGTTGTAAATAACCTGATTTAAAGAGTGAGCATTTGAGTACAGGGGGAACAGACTATTTGTTTATATTTTGCACTGCTGTTGCAAATACACTGTGAGCACTTTATTTAGTTGTCTTGTGTGTCACTTGCTGTTCTTATGAACATTGTGGGCATGACTGTGTACTCTTTGTAAGGACTGGTTTAAGAGCTAGGACCTTTGTAGGGTGGCTGGAGATTGACAAATTTATATATATTTGTTCTGACTGTGAGACTGGCTGACACCCCAGCAATTGTCAGCAACTGCTATGAGAAAGAATAGCAGATATGCTTTGTGTTTTTCTTTTTTCAATTTTAGTTGTTGCAAGCAAATGCTTCTGCAAACCGAAATGAAATGTGATAACATTTATTTTATTTATTATTCGATTATCAGAGTCAGTTTTGGTGATCATTGAACAAACTTTTGAAGGATTTCCATAAAATCCAACATGGCCGAAAATTATGTCATAGGATGCATTGAATTCTGGTAGATCCAAGGATTCCAACGGTATCTTGATTTCCAAAGTCATTCGCATGGGTCCCAAGTTACGGTTGCAAACATGTCCAGCTTTGCCCCAGTGGTGGAGCTAGAGTTCTGAAAGTAGTGGCCCATAACTTGGTGAAAATGATAATGAGACTGTCCTGAGAAGGTGTGCCAAATTTCACAACTTTTGACCAGATGGTTCTAGGGGCTGCCATAGTCTCCTGATGATGATGATGATGGAACAAGAAAACCTGCAATCCTTGTAAGAATCATATTCTTAAGTTATAAGGCTTTTTGTCAATTTTAAACCAATGTAAGCCAAATTTTAATAGATTGATAGCACAAGCCTGCTCTACACCCCTCCAAAGTTTTACCAGAATTCATTCAGAAATTTTGGAGCCATCGTGTTTATAGACAGAATGGCACTCGCATTCAAACACTACCAAAAACATAACCACCTTGGCATAGTAACCATGTGGCGTTTATTGGGTTTGCATGACCTCCAGTGTGATTACAGTTCCTCGATGTCAGCAGCAGTACCATAACAGGGTCAGTTGCATCACTTTGTCTGTGAAACCATTATTTTTTTATTGGCTTCTCTGCAACATTTTTACAGATTGGAGCCTAAGTAATGCAAAGTAATCACTGTGAACAATGTAATCTCAAAATTTTGGTATCTCCCAATCAGTTTCTGATGAAATTCTGTTAATGTCTTAAAATACTCTGGTTACCAGTAACCAGAGAGAGACTAGTGCTATTTTTCAGGGTGGATCTATTATTACCAGGGTGCGATTTGCTGAGGGAGATGGAGGTGGGGGTGTATTTGCCCTGAGACATCCTGCAGAAATTATGCGTGCAGTTTGTTGTGTGGCTTTGTGTCGCTGGTGCGAGCTGTGATAGGCTGATGGAGAGTCAGTCAGCATGGTCATCAGCCACAGATTCATGATGCAGTAGAACACGTTACAGAGCCGGGTCACCGACACATATTTAACTCTCAAGCTGTAAAGTCTGCTGCTGATCTCAGTAAATGAACAGGAGGGTACGCCCTTCCCTGTACACAGGGTAGGCAGATGTGGGTAAAACAGGGTGATGCACTACAAACGATGCTCCCGCAGGAAGCAGCAGAGGTCTTAGTCATCAAAGCAGAGGGTTTTCTGAGTTTGATATGTAGAAATCTACAAAATGGAATATTTATTTAGCCCAGTATTTTTTAAACTAGCAGCAGTTTGTGATATTTAAATTTGAGCTTAATCCCTTTTAAACACTGTCGTTATGGCACACTTGGCCAAATAGCACGAAGTGGAAGGGCCTCAATTTTGCCTGTATTGTTACGTTTGATTGGATCACCAGTGTATGACAAGGCAAGCATGAGACTAAGAATATTACACATATTAATTTAATTTAAAAATGGTGCAGTATTTTTGTAAAATCTGTGGTTATTTTGAAGTTCATAATTAATCTGTGACCCCCCCCCTTTGTTTTTTTTTTCCTCCCCACAAACCACAATCTGATTTTTAACATTAAATAATTCACAGATTACACTATTACAAACACTTTTGATAGTGTTGGTAGTCTCTGTCGTATTGTAACATTAAACAAATATTGTAGAATCCTCCATTGCTGTCTTGGAACATCTCTAAACACTTTAAGGTTGTAGTTGAAGCTCTGCACAAACATAAAAATGAATCTGCTTCCTCTGGTGTTGACATGAGAAATGATGGCATGTTTGGAGTTTCTGTTCATGCCCTCATAAATGCACATTCTTTATCGCATATTAGTTATTCTGATGGAGTTGTTTTTTAATTTACTAGCACTATTTAAATATGTCTCATCATTTTAAAAAAAAGCAAATTGTATGAAGTAATTTTGACTGAATTGTTTGCCACAATGGCAAATGTGTAACAGCACATGAGGATGACTGCTCTGTGTATAGTTGAGTCTGTGTTGCCTTTTCAGGGGCAACAGTATTTTTTTTTTTGTATGCAGAAAAACACTGAGTAAGATTTTAAACCCTTATCAACATGGTCTATTGTATTTCTGCGTAAGATTGATGTTACACTGCCAGCAGTGTTAGGATGAGCTCATGGAATGCAGCTGGCAAATGTAGGCATGTTATCATTGTGGGAGGATTGCTTTGACCATACCTTTAGTCATATCAATCCAACAATGTATAAGTGTTATTTCATCAGTGATGATTATGGAATAGATTTTTTTTTAAAAAGCTGGATATTGTTTTGCCTGTTTGTGTGATGGGATCACTTCATCTTTTATGTAGTTATAAGCCATTAATGGGCTTTAACCTGAGGAAGCTTCAAGTTGTGTTGTATTTGCCATTCTATTGTCCATGCCCAAGAGCAGAGTAAGGTGCTTACTGAAGATGGCCATTTGATGAAAGCATTCTGACTGCAACCAGCTTTCTCTGTTGCTGTGGTAACTCCGTAAGAACAGCAAGACGGCAGCGATCGGGTTTCTGTGGTAACTGCTGACTACTGCTATT
>JAMQGT020007703.1:0-61664 GCA_024447675.2 Pterophyllum scalare | reverse complement strand
GGTACTAGTGGAAAAGCCTCATTACTTTCTTACCTGTATTTGTATGATTTCTTTCCTCTGTGTGACATTCATTTTGTCTCTTTCTTTCACAAACTGATCAAAATTCACACCTCATGAAGACAATGTTTCCACAGAGATTATCACTTTTATTTTTAATACCTGGCATTTAAAATGGACTTTTGCTAGTATGCAGTATTTTCTCTTTTTCTGCACATTGTGTAAAATGCAACATGTAGACCTGTGACTCACACGCTTTTTCCAAGCAAAAGAAAAGATCTTGGTGATCAGATGTTTAGAAGCAGCACATTTATAGACTTCTTTACAGGTTAAATCAAGTTATCATATTTCATCATTTTAGCAGAAGCTGAAGATCGGTGAAGTCGTGAGACCCTCGCGACGAACGAGTCTTATGCAGCTCTGTTCCAGCCATTTGTTGCATCAGTGATGACAAATATATGTCTCAGTGAAGAGAAGTGCTGTGTGTAATGTGGTGTGGTGTAATTGTGTGTGTGTTTGTAGCAGTGTCGATGTGTGTGTTCCACACGCTTCTCAGTCTCCAGTGCTTCTCTGTAATTAATTGGCTGACTGAAAGCGCTGAGCTAGCAGAGCCCACGCTGGGATTCTACCACACACACACACACACACACACACACACACACACACACAGAAGCTCAACACACGCAAGTCCTACTTGTATGCCGAACACGCTAGGCTGCTCCACACGTGCACCTTAAGATGTTCACAAATCTTTCTTGCACACACACACACACACACACACACACACACACACACACACACACACGCACATATTCACACAGGCTCGTGGATGTACGGTGTGACAGCTGTGGGTGTGGAAATCAAAGGTATTGTCACCGTGTTAAGCGTTTACATTTTCCCGTCACTTTCCATTAACCGTCCCACCAAAGAACAGATGTAACATTGTTCTTCCACTGTGTTTGTAGCTGTTCTCCCTACAGCAATGGAGATAAAAGTCTTTGAATAACCAAGCGAAACACACGCCAGATGAACTTTAATGGTTGGTTAAATTTTCAAGCGTTCATTTAAAGAGCCAAAGATATAAATGCTGATTATGGATTCTTTTATTTTGGAGGGGTATCTGCTGCAGATAAAGGCGCCTGCCTTTGTAGTAAACATAAGTTCAGAGGCTGCCTGTGGCTATCCCTTTAGAAATCACTGCAACACTTTATCTCGCGCAACAACAACACAAACACATACGCACACTCATAGATGCAGATACCCCAACACACACATGCTGCAGCGAGGAAGAAGAGAGAAGGAAGAAAAAGAGAAAAAAAGAGCAAAAAGGAAGCAGAAAGATGAATGAATGTGGGACTTGGTCTCGATTGCTCCTGCCCTCAGACCAGTTCACACACATACACACACATACATAGATATATATACACGCACACTCACCTTCCTTTCTTACTCACTCTGCCTCATTCCTCCCCCTTCTCCTCCTCCTCCCTCCTTCTCTCCCTCCCTCCCTCCCTCTCTCTGTAGGATATATTCCCCCTCCATTCTCCTTGGCGCATTGCTGCAGTCAGCTCACACACGCACACCCCACTGCTCTCACTTTTCCTTTTTCCTTCTCTCTTTCTCTATTTCCCTTTTCTTTTTCTCGCTCTCTCTCTCTCCTCTCCCTCACTGCATTACCTTTCCCACTGCCAGTCCTCGGCTTGCACACACTCAGCCACACTCACACTGAAACCTATTGTTGCCTGTTGTTTTATAACATGTCCGGTCCACCTGATCACAGCCATCTTGCTAGATTGCGTCCACAGTTTCAGAAATAACACCTTAAATGAAGAAATCATTAACTTAATAGTGTTAGGGTAAATCAGACTTCACAGCTTCATTAAATGTTTACTTGGCTTAATTAGATCCTAATTTAGGCTAGACTTAAGATTAGCGCTGCGGTCAGGCTTGAAAATCCAGTTTAAACTCACATTAATTTTGTTGTGAACTTAATGTTTGAAGTCAGTTGCTCAGTGATTAAGTGGAGGAAGATTAGGTTTGGTCGAAGGGAACTCTTAAGATGCAACAACTAGCATTTCAGCTGTCGGTCCCACAGACTTATTTGCTTTGTCAAACATATTTTGAAGGAAGCTGGCGGGTTATTGCAAGGTTCAGTGAATCTGACTTGCAATTTAATACTATATTAATGATAATGACTGAAAGCTAGTTTGGGAAATCAAGCCTCTATTATTTATCATATAGGATTTTCAGCACTTCCCTGCAATGCATAAAAAAATAACCTCTAAAGATATAATTAATTTAGGTAAATGGCTGGCTGACAACGAATAGATGGATTGCAAAAAAAAAAAAAAAAAAGTTTTCTTACAAGTTAACTTGTTTTCACTTTTGTGTTTGCTGTTCCTGCTGACTGCAGCTTCACAAAAAAGTTCCGAACAGCATTCAGCAAAAAAAAAAAAAAAAATCAAATCAAAATGATTTTTGTTTTATGAGTGTAGAGCAGGCATCAAAGGTCGACCGGAAAGGCGGAGCTGAGGTGGAGGTGGGTTGCAGAGCAGCTTGCAGACAGCAGCAACTGTGGGAAGGCTAGAGCAGCTTACTGTGCAAAAGTCTCAAGGCACCCCCCCCCAATTTCGCTAGGAAAATAAGAAATAGGTACAGTGAATTTACACAGCACAGCACTCATTCATAATGAAGCCATAAACCATTATAGAGCCTCCTCCGCATTTTACAGATGGATGTAGACACTCTGTACATATTAAACCATAAATTTCAAATTTGGATTCATCACTCCATAAAACCTGTTTCCACTGATTTTTAGTCCAGTTCTTGAGCAATTTGGCATACCTCTGTTGTTTTTCCCCAGTTTCAGTTCCTCAAGAATGGCTTCTTGACAGCCACTCTTCTACTGAGACCATTTTTTATGAAGCTTCACTGAACAGTAGGATTAACTGAAGCCCAGATGCATCTCCCAGGTCCTATGTCAGGTCTTTGCTGGAGTGTTTTAGGGCTGCCATGTCTTCTTTTGTCCTCCACTTGTCCCGTTTTACCCAGGTTTTTTTTAAAGACTTTTGCACAGTACTGTATATGAGATTTGCCAAGTTAAAGTACAGGAGGGTATTACAATATCAGAATCAGAATCAGAATCAATTTACTGTCATTACATGAAACATGTAACGAAAAAAGTTCCAGAACACCCATCCAAAAAGACAAACAATCAAACAAACAGGGGAGATAAGTGTCTGCGGCCTTGCAGCCATACAGAGGCGCTGCTGTTTTACAAAGATAAGAGGGAAACAAAGCAAAACGATAGGACAGGTGAGGAAAAAAAATCATCTCATATTTTGCCCAGTGGGGGGGCACAGTATGAGGTTGAAAAACCTCTGCATAGTAAGAATATATAGCATATAGCATGGAGCACTAGGGTGGGGAGGGGCAGGGATGGAAGGAAGCCAGCCCTGTTCCCTGCGTTTCTGGATACTGTTATTTATATTATAACAAATATACTTTTGTAATTAACTGTTGTTTCCCCTTTGGGATCAATAAGGTTTCAAAAAGTCTTAACACTTGCTCAGGGCTGCTTCTAACACCTGTTTTAATAAGTAATTAGTCTTTCATTACGTTTTCAATCAAATTGTTTGGTCTATAAAATGTCAGAAAAGCCACAATTTCCTGAAGGTGATGTCTTTACAAGTTTAATTTTACGAGACCAACAATCCAAATCAAAAATGACAGAAACAAAGGAATGAAAAATGACGTAACACTTCAGTATCCACCACATCTAGATTGCACTCGTGATTTTATATTTCTAGAATATCAAACTAAATGGAAACAATGTAGCCATAATCATGACCCATGGATGCTGATGAACTGTGACTGTGCTGGAATATTTGTCATTTAATATAGTGTCTCTAAGTCCTCAAGACACAGAGTACCCGCTGCCTTTCAGTGCGGCCATCTAATCAGTGACTGAAATACCACTGGGATGGAAACCAGCAGAGCACCAACCACTGCTCCGACACGTCAAAGCGACTTATGTTTATTTCTGTTTTGGACTGTTTTAGTGTCGGTCAAAAATAGTTGCTTGGTTTTGCTTTTTTTTTTCTTTTTTTTTTTCCCCTGCTGAGAATTTTTACCATCAAAAAATTAGGTCATTTTTATCCGTCGGCAGTCTGGAGGAAGTCCATCCGTGCTTTTATCTCTCCCTCTTTGGACACTGCAACTCTCCTTCGTCCAGCTTTAGTCAAAAGTAACTCTCAGTGCCCCTGTTTGAACTCCGTACTGGTTTAAGTGCTTCTGTTTAGACCTATATCACTACACTTGAGGTTCAGACTATGTTGTCTTGCTCTGCTATTAGTGCTGCTACTTTTTCTGCAACTGCTGCCACTATTTCCAAGAGTCTTGCTAATAAATAAAGGAATCTCTGTATGTGTATATATATGTGTGTTTGTGTGTGTTCACCCAATCACCTTCAGCCTCAGCAGGTGTTTTGTTTTGTCTGTTTCTGTATGTCTGATTTTTAGCTAAATTATATTTGAATGTAGGTCTTGAGCAGGAATTATTTATGGATTTCCAGATTTTTCATTGAGTTTTCACCATAAGAATCAGTTCTGTTCCTCGGAGTATACTTATCCTCTCAACCATATTTGACTATAATTTCACAATTATAGCAAAATATGCCAGCCACATGGGAAATGATGACCGTGCCATTGATGAAATCTTATTTGCAATTACAATTTTGGCTTTCAAAAATTAGGAAATGACAAGATGACCAAGATTATCTAATTTTTCCAATGATGCTCTCCCTTTGCCTTGTGCTAAAAATGGAGCACACCCCTGTTTCTCACAGCAGCGACTAATGCCTCCCTAAAAGCCAAAATGCACTCCCCGCATCGAAAACCAAAGAATCAGTTGTAAACTGATTCTTTGGTTTTCAGCTGAATTATATTTAATTTAAATACAAAAAGTCAGTGAGTATTTGTGTTAAAATATTCTGTCAGTGTAATCACTAATGATGTGTAATGCCTAAAGCGGGGGATCAGGGTCACAAAATAAATCTGAGAGGTTGCATGATGATCAAAACTTATCTAACCTAAAGAAAAGCAGAGATCATTGAAAGGTTATGCAGTAAATGAGGTGTGGGTTGAATAGCTGCACTTGCATGAATGTAAACATTCCCGTCTTCTTCCTCTTCAAAATGCCTGATCCTCCTTTTCACTCTGGATGCTGCCCTCAAAACACACTTCAGTGGCCTAGCTTTTTTCCTCTGAGCCTCCTGCAACAGTTTGATTCAGTTTCTGTTCTGCTGCTACAAAGTACTCTCAGAGCTGTTTTTGTCAGAGAAAAGTGCACTACAAATGCCATATATTATTGATACAGTCTGATATTGAGGCCAGCTGAGCTGTGAGCCTCGGCCGTGATGTTTGTTTTAGTCCAGTCTGAGTTTGTTGTGCCTGACAAGTTGACAACTAGTTGCATTGTTTTGTTTTTTTTATGGGTCAGTTGACAGAATATTGTTCCCTGTCAAGAGGAACCATGTTCAACTGAACATGTTGACAGAGCATGAGGTTTTTTTCAGCTACTCTGTAAAAAGTAAAGCAACGGATCTTTCAAGGAAAGAAAAGAAAAACCTCATTCCTGCATGTTTGTATGTTTGCAGAGCATCTTTGCGCAGTTCCAGTTCAGCAGTGAGCGGGTCCTGCCTTCAGATGCACTGCGGAGTGCTCTGGCCAAGACGTTCCAAGACGAACAGCGCTTTCAGCTGGGCATCATGGACGACGCTGCTGAGTGCTTTGTGAGTCTGCGACAGCACTTAGCCATACACACACACAAACATAAATAGGAGAGGTGAGGGGATGCCTAAAGGCTGATCTGAGTGAGTGTTTGAGGAACTACCACATCTTTACTGCAGTCAGAAGCCTTCAGGGGAGAGGCGATATCGAGCGCAGCAGCCTCAAAGAAATAAGTCTTTTTGTCAGGCGTGCAGTGCTCACTTTTTGTTTAGACTCTCTGTGTTTATGAGGCCGCCGCTGGTGCCTGCTGGGTTGTTACACTGTTTTGCTGTGAGAGATTCCTTATCATCTTATCCACTGTATCTTTAAGCTTCCTAAAAACAGACCTTATTTGAATATAATGGGCAAACAAACCAGCAAATCCCCTCAGTGTTCTTTCAGAAGCTCTGCCACCTAAATTCAACAACTTTGGCCAAAAAATCTGGCCAAAACATAAAATTATTGCTGCCTTCTTGTAGCTGAAGCAAACAGAATTATAAGGACACTATAAAGATAAAGTGCATACCTCACCCACCCCAAATTTTCTACACTGCAATAGATACTACCCAGTGTTGACGTACTCCATCAGGTTCAGCTATATTTTGGTGTTGGTTGCATGTCACTGGCTTTATTGCTTAATCTTCAGGAGTGAATCACTTTTTGACCCTATAATTTTCAGCATTCTGAATCATTAGTTCTGGAATCCTCCGATCTCACAATGGCAACGAATCCTTTTAAAAAAATTGCAGATCCAGATTGTGATCCAGATCCCCACCAAAATGTTATCAATTCTTCCTTGTACCACCCCAACAACTCCAGAAATATTTATGGAAATCCCATCATTATTTTCCAAGTTATCCTGCTAAGAGATAGACAGACAGACCAATGCAACTGAAAGCATAACCTCGCAAACCTGTCAGTGGTCGAGGTAATCATTTAAAACATCTCTAAATGGAGGACACAGACTCAGTGGAGTAAAAATTACTAAGAGTTGGTTGCTTAGTTTGTTTTTGGATTAACACATGCAAACAAATGAGGATAGTAAGTGTGTAGTTAAGCCAAGTGAGGGTAAAGTTACCTGGCAGAGCAGTTTAAAATATCCCACAGCAATTACCCCAGTTTGACAGTTGATGCAGATGAACAGCAGTCTTCCATGCAGACTGCTGCATGTGTGAGCTATGTGCAGTCTGCTAGCTAACGAAGCAATCGCAGCAGGTTTTCAGTGCAGAATACTACACCTCTTTGCAACTGATTTTACCTAAACAATAACTAAGTTATTTGTTTAATGCCACCTGATCAGGTTCATTAAATGGTACAGTACATGATTGAGTTCTCAAAAAATTTGGTTCTATGTTTAGCAACTATATTAAATATTACAAATATTTCACGGACACTAAAATATTTTGGTTGCACTCCAGTCCCAAGGTTTTATTACTGAATGTCTTTACACTCCCTCAGCGTGTTCCTCTTTTAAACCCTTCTTGTTGCTTTCTTTTCACCACTTTTGTCCTCTTTCTCTGCCTCTTTCTTTCTTTGTGTGTGTTTTATGTGTGTGCCTGAGAGGCGCTGTCTGATCGATTGGTAGTAAATGTGTTCAGTCAGGGAATCCGTCGGCTTCTTATGAAATATAGATGCAGCTCCCACGGTCAGATTAACAGGAGCGCCAACAGAGAGGAGCGATCAAACGCACACACACACACAACCATATTCCCGTAACGTACCACACACACATCGATGATGTCTTCGCCATATGTTTCTCAGGAGAACCTCCTGATGCGAATCCACTTCCACATCAGCGCAGAAAGTAGAGAGGACATCTGCACAGCCAAACACTGTATTCCACACCAGAAGTTTGCCATGACTCTGTTTGAACAGGTAACAGGCTGTTTGCTCTTTCTGTTTGCTTTAAAGAGCTGCTACACCATTCACTTTTCAGGGGGGCATTAATTGAATCGTCCAAAAACGGGAGCGTGATGTCCTGTTATGAACCTCAGAATGCTTTTCATTTCCAGTGTGTGTGTAACAGCTGTGGAGCCACATCAGACCCCCTGCCCTTCATTCAGATGGTTCATTATATCTCCACTACATCCCTGTGGTAAGACAAGACGCACACCTACACACACCTAAACACACACACACACACACACACACACACACACACACACACACACACACACACACACTGCAGTAAATCTGGCAGCAAGCTGTGGCTGGGTGGCAGTAAAGGAAGGTACAGCGTGTTCTCTCTACTTCCCTGCACGGGTTTCTTAACTGAACTGTGCGTGGCGTCACACATTATGTCCACACACGTGTATGTTCATGCAAGAGCAGGTGAGGATGTGCATAACGACTCCCCCATGTACAGGTAGATGATGTTGTGTTGGCAAATACACACGCAGGTACATCCACATGAAGGGTGGCGTACTTGGAGCTACATAAAAATCGTACACGCACCGAGTCAATGAAATACGGAACAGGGGAAGTAATCAATCAGGTGTTTGATTCAGTGGACCCAGGGGCCGACATAAATCTATAAGTGGAAGTGAAGGCCGGAAAAGCCAAACAAGACGGAAATAAGAGGATAGATCCTCCAATGTCCCTTTTGGAAATGAAACACAGCTGAGGAAATAGAGGAATGAATGGGGGGCAAAAGCACAAATAAACACTCTATGTCAAAATAGTTGTGGGGCACAGAGGTGCCACCACTCTGTGTTTGTGCCTGTGAGCACTGCCAAGCTATTTTTACCCTTAGTGAAGCCTGTTGTTTACAGTCTAGATAACCAAATATGCAAAAGTCAACATGAGTAAGATAATCAAGAGGGCACCGAAAAGACAAAACCAGTGTCTGGTTCAAGCACAGTTCAGACAAACTGAAGTACATGTGCGTACCTGGCTGGTGTCGTTGTTGCATTTTCTGCTTTCTTAGACTTGCGTCTGACTGTGTATCTGAGGAGGAGAGGTTGAAATCGAGTGAGAGGGTATACAGACAAGAGGTTGAGTTCATTTGAGGCTAATGGAAGGGGTGAGAGGAGGAAAGGGAAGCGGCTGGGAGGAGGACAGATTTGGATGGTTTTTAAAATTGCTGTTCTTAAAGGAATATGTCACTAGAAAAAACAACAAACAAACAAACAATAGAAAAAAACAGTGCTGATTCATTGCACGCTTAATCCCGTACATGGTACAGCCTGAGACAGACTTGTGAAGTTTATTTTGTATTCACAGAGAATTATAATGTATATTTGAGTTTGTCCTTCAGAGGACAATTGTTCTTAAAAGGGATAAATTCAGCTTAGTATTAAAGCGTCATTGCTTTAAGCCTTAGTGAAGGAGATCGTCAGAAAAAATACAGTTATGGTCCACAAGTAAACCGTTTTGAGTTGATAATTGTAGAAGAAATTTTCCTTTAATAACAGTAATGTTGACATGTGGATCAAAGATCACCACCAGCCAAATAGGATTTAAAAATATTCCCAGACTTACATTTTTTTTCTTATTTATTATTTTTTCCTTTCTATTATTTTTTCCTGTGCACCAATGGTTGCCTGAGAAAGATGCAGGACTAAATATAATTTACAGACATTTGCTGTAGCCCCTCTAGAGTGGCTCCGTAGCGGTTTACATGTTAGCCTAACGAGTGAAAGATCTCCGGTTTAATCCCGAGTTGCGTCAGGAGGAGCATCCGCTGTAAAAATCTGCCAACTCAAACTCACGCAGCTACCCGCTCTGATGATCTCTTGTGAAGAAGGGAGCAGCCGAAAGTTGCTTCGTTGCGTTTCCTGTAATACTCGTGGATAAAAATTTGTTGAAAGCCTTTTTATTTTTCATTGCAAGGATCAGTATCTAAATTCAGAGAAAGAAACAGATGAACTTATTAATATAAAAAAAATGGAAAACATTGATTTTCTTTGGGTTTTTTTTTTTTTGGTCCATCTCTGGGATGCATTTGTTCACTGGGTACCTGATTTTGTGTGTGTGTGTGTGTGTGTGTCCAATGCTGCAGTAACCAGGCAGTGAGGATGCTGGAGTGCAGAGAGAAGCCCACGCCGGACATGTTTGGAGAACTGCTCCGCAACGCCAGCAACATGGGAGACCTACGCAACTGCCCTGTGAGAGCATGCACACATAGGACACGTTCACATGATGCCTGTGTATTCTTTTCAGTGTGCACAGAAAAGGGGCGTTTTATTTTGTCGCCCCTTCCGTCTTTCAGATCTTTGCTTCCCTTTTATCAAAAGAGGAATGCAATCAGGAAACTAAAGCAGGGTGAAAATCACATTCGGAAAATATAATTTGCACTGTAACCACTGGTTGTTTCATCATTTCTTTGTTATTTTTCTCCTCTCTTGGCGGGCTCGCATTACATAATCAGCAGCTCATTTGCATTTCATTCCCATTTTTCACCTCACTTTCTATTACCGGAAGCATTTTCCGAGTTGTCCTCGTCGACCTCCTGTACAGTAAATGATGGCAATCATCAGCTTCTTCTTACAGCAGAAAACTGTGTTTGGTTGCTCAGAGGAAGACCGGTCTGAAATTGTATATCAAGATAGAGTATTTTTGGGTAAGCACCATGCATAAACTGTAAACTGTATGCTCAAAAGCAATAATGGGAAGAGGAAGAAAAGAGTATGTGAACAAAGGAATTTTCAATGAGTCCTTTGTTCTGGAGGTTTATGTGTTGTGCTGCCACATGGGAAAGTGCTGCTGCTGAATAGATCCAGTTTGGCCACACACACACACACACACCCCTGTCTGCCAAAGTATCTGTACAAAGAGCCTCCTTTCTGGGCATAGTCGAGCAGCTGCCCCTCTCTTCACGCAACACAACCACCACTTCCACTGCTGCGGCCACACTAATACACACCCACTGTTTCTTTAACCGCGGTAAACGTTGACATTGTGTGTGCAGTCCTGCGGGAGACATGCAACCCGTCTGTGTTTATCTTCCATCACTTGCAGCGCTGATCTTTTGTTAATACCACGTTGGGCTTTGCTCAAACAAAGTGATGGTATTTGGATGGAAGCGAGGCTGCTGGATGATAATGTAGGTGCTAGATTGAAGGTAGGATAGTGTGAGGATTGGATAATGTGATTGATGGCAAAGTTTTGGACAGATGATTTGAAATTTGGCCAGGTGCGAATTAAAATCAGTATAATAAAATGTAATAACAAATGTGATGAGCAGAGAAGCTTTTAAATCAGCTTTAGTAGCAACATCAAATCATTTTTTAATTGTGTCCCATATGAAGAAACACTTAAATGTTTCATGTTTTTATTATATAGTATATAGTATTATATGTCTCAAAAGTAAATGAGACATACTAATACTATGATTTACTCATAGCATGAACGTGCCCCTTTCATATTTTTTGTGTATAAATTTAGGCTTACAGAGTGTAGACTATGAGTTAGTTCAGTGCACATATAATGCCTCACATTCCTCACCAAACGCACTATTTAAGCTGCAATTCCCATCTTCCCCTTTGATGTGCCAGTGGTGTTGCTCAGCATCCCTATCTGCTATTTTCAACCCCTCCACCACCCATGCATCCACCCATGGGTGGTGCTCTGTGGACTATTTACTCATTACTCCCCAGTTTCATCCATCTATTTTTTTTTCCCTTTATCCAGTTTAGGGTCGCAGGGGGCCTGGAGACTATCCCAGTTGTTATAGGTCAAGAGGCAATGCCCACCCTGGACAGGTCATCCAGTCTGTCACAGTTTCCAATACCATTAACTCATGCATCTCTTTGGACTGTGGGAGGAAACTGGAGTACCCAGATAGAACCCACACAGACACAGGGAGAGCATGCAGGCTCAACACAGAAAGGTTCAAATCCAGGCTGGGGCCTATCATGTTGAGGTGATAGTGCTAAACACCACACCTCCATGCCACCCAATCCCCAGTTTTATATGTAACAGGGGAGTAATGAGCTCAGAGCAAACAGCAATATTTTTATACTGCAGCTGATTAACACAACTTTACATATAGTGGGCTAGTTTAATTTGCAATAGTGCACCGCAAGCTGACCCCGTCAAAGTAAAGTATAGTTAAAAAAAATATTTTTAACTGTTAATTTGATGGAAAAAAATAGGACCAAAAAAAAAAAAGGAATCTCAAATGTAAAAAAGACACAAAAATTTGAATTTATGTAAGTGAATATATAAGTATGTATATACCTTATATATAAGGTATATACACATATTATCAGCAAAGATATATTTTTTATATACAGTCAGTGACTGTGGTGCTTGCCAATGACTGCTGTGAAGCGGGCCTGTGCATTGGATTTTTGTAGATTTGGATGTCATCCCTGTTGATATAACAAAGTGGTTTACATAATCTAGCTAAACTGTTGGCTTGTTTGCAACCTGTCTCATCAGCTGTGTGGTGGTTTAAGCGTTTATCAATCCTCCAGCAAACAATCTTGTCAGTGACTACATTATTAAAAATGGGAGACTCTTTTCATTCCACTGCTCTTTGATTTATCGGGAAGCATGAGCGCAAGCATTGTTTCATAAGAATGCCACAATCAGCATACTGCGAACCTACAGTATCATTTGACCAGCAGCCCTATTATATAACTCACCGTGTCTTGGAAAGGTCTGCGCAGCCACAGTGAGAAAAAAAGAAGGGGAAAAAAAAAACTTTGCATATAAAATTCAACGATGAGGCTGCACCAATCAATGCTGTATTATGAAGCAAAGCGAATCTGTTTGCACAACCGTTTGATGAATGATGCTGTCAGCGGCTGTTCCCTCAACGCAGAGGGCTAACTGAAGCTGTGTGTCCCATCCATGTGTCCTAAGCATACAGATAGCCCCGTGTCTCAGTGCTGTGCTGTTTGGCTGCTGCTCCCTGGCCTGTGTTTGTGTCCCTTTCTGAGAATTGAGAAGCAGACCCTGGCAAAATACCTCCCTGCCATTTCTGGTGCCAATGCAAGACGGCCCGCCGCCCACAAAGGGACAGTTCTGTGTGCGATTGTGCTTATGTGTGCGAGTGCTGTGTTTGGCAAAATGTCTGGTTGCCAGGGTGTTCTCAGGCTGTTTCCGAGCCCACTCTGCCAGCACTGCGTGTGTGCTCGCGTGTGTGCATGTGTGTAGACTTTTGTGTGTGTGTACCAGCTCTGTGGTGGGTCATGACTCAAAGGAAGGATTCAGAACACACGGTTCTGAACTCAACAGAAGGCCCAAGGGACAAATACAACTCAGCACAGCACTTCTTCCTCTGTCATTCTCTCTTACAGTCCTTTTATCATCTCTTTTTTTCCTCCTAGCCTTTTGTCTCTGCCCCTCATTCTCCTACCGCTCAGGTTTTTCGTGTGTGCGTGCATAATCATCTTCATCACTGCCAAATAAAAGGAATGGTTTTAGTGACGTGCTCGCTCTCTGCCTTCTCACACATGATGAATAAACCGGTTTAATCACACGCTTTTTTTTTTTAAACCTCCTCTTGTCCTTTCTCCATCACAGAGTAACTGTGGGGAGGTATTGCGTATCCGCCGGGTGCTGATGAACTCACCGGAGATTGTGTCCATCGGGCTGGTGTGGGACTCAGACCACTCTGACCTAGCAGAGGATGTCATACATAGCCTGGGAACCTGCCTGCGTCTGGGAGATGTAAGGGACTGCAATATATATACACACGCTCATTTTAACAAATTAGCATTTGTCATGCATTTTTATGTTAGCAGCTGAGCCCAAACTGACATAAATACACAGACATAATTCCTCTAATATTTGTGGGTGAAAATAGCTTTGTGCACAGTGTGTACATGTGAGTCAGAAGGGCTGTTAACTCCCAGCAAGCACCAGACGCTCTTGGGCATTTTCAAGGCTAAATTCTAGACCAGTCATGGTCTGTAAAAACACTCGTAAATACTTGTATTTTATTGAAGGTGAAATTGTGTTTTTTCAGAACAATGGAAGGCATTGAAGACAAAATGTAGTTAAAAAGTAAAGCTTAGTTGACATCTGCAGGACATTTAACTGTTCAGAAATGCAAATGTATGCATCTTTTTTTTTTTCTTTTTTTTTAATAAATCCTCTGATCTGTATTTTATTTGGCTGTCAAAGGGCTGTGATCATACAGCTGCACAATGTCCACTTCAGGCTTCAGGTTTTCGCTGGGTGGCCTCTCACTGTCAATTTGAGGCTTGAACAAATGAAACGTTTTTAATGAAATCGCTCACAACAGTCACTTCTGTGATTCTTAGCAGCTCTATCGACAGCATTCCTGCTTTGGTAGAGTCACGGCGTGCCATCCACCACATCCATTTAGATTTAAATATTTCAACCAATAGAAAATGGATTGCTTCGAGCATTTCGACAGACATTCGTGAGTTCCAGAGACTGAATCCTAAAAACTTTGATAATCTTCTGACTTTTACTGTAGTGCCACCAACAGGCAGAATTTTCACTCTTTTTTTTTAAAGGTTTAGAGCCAAATAATTGTAATCGGTTGATAACCGTGCATGCATATTGACATGCTGAGTGTATCTGCTTGCTAATGCTTTGCAGCAGTCTTGGGGTCTCTTGTTTTCAAGTAAGGGCTGTAGTTTGTGAAAGATTAATGGCAGCGCTCCAAAGTGCAAGCCTGATAATCACGCACTGAAATATGTTTCACTTCATTCATGTTAGATGGTTTTTATTTAGGGGAAAATGTGTCCCTAGTTCAGCTTTTCTTGGCATGTTTGGAAATTCTCTAACCCGATCCCTTTTTGCTTATTACTTATTTTTAAATTTCCTGCATTGCATTGTTAAAGAAATAAAGAAAGGGTTGATAAGAGGGGGAAAGGGACTCATAAATTTGGCCCAGGAACCAGGTTGCTCTTCTAACAAGACAATGATGCATATCTCATAACTTTTCCCATCAAATTCTGTAATGTAGCATTAGTGTTGGGAAAGTTATTAGAAATATGAATACAGTATATTCCCAGATCTTTGGGCGGAGAGCAGTGTTCCTCAAGCTGAACTTTGCACCTTACTGTAATTCCTGCTGCAGCAGACTGCGATCTTCTAGATGAAAGCAAATGCATAAGTATACGTTTCAGCATATACAGACATAAGGACACGTATATATGGACATACATGTAAGGACATATATGTATTTTCAGTGTGCGTGTAAATAAATACACAACGATGAGAACAAATTTGTGCAAATTCAGCATGAAAAACAACAAATTATGCATACAACACATTCTACCTGACTTTCACTTTTTTCATAAAGGGCTCAAAATGCCGTTTCTCCATTTCCTGCTGCAGCTTTCACACCTCACACACACACGCACACACACGTGTCCGACCCCTGTTAGTCCGCGTCATGACTGAGTAATGTTGATGCATTTTAATGCCCCTGTTACATCTCCAGCCGCATTCCGAAGTGATATCCATGAATAATGGATTAGTGAATATGAATGTGTTACAGTGACTCAAGTTTTTCCTTCTATCTTCCGTCTCAGCCTGCTGCTGCTCTGTCTCTTGTTTTCATCCTGCAGTTGTGAGAAGAGAGGGGGAAAAAAACAAGCTGTTGAATAAGAAAGTCTGAGGTGTCGTCTATTGAATTTTTTCAAATTTTGTTTAGCCGTTAAAAGTGAATCCGTTTGCCTCCGCAGCTGCTTTCACTTGCTGTTTTTCTGTACCTTATGCGTCTGCCCCCTTTTACACTTTTATGTTCTGTTTCTTCTTAGAGTCAGTCATTTTAGTGCTGCTGTTGCAACAAACAAAACTTAATAATCAGTTAACGGTTGCTGGAAGTCAGCATCTTCTTTCAGCAATTCAGTTTTGAAGGATTTATGCTGGTCTATTTGTTTATCCGTGTAAATTGAATATAGCTTTGATTTTTGGGATGTTGCATGGATAAAAGAGGTGGCTTCAAGATGTCACATTTGGTTGTGAAAACTTTATAAGGTGTATTTTCAAAAAATTTAAAGACTTCAAATTAATAGCATTTGCTGGATGCAGGCCTGGATTTACACTAATTTATTGTATTGAACCATGCAGATATATGGTACAACAAAGCATGCACATATGTGTGTGTGATATATATATATGTATATATATATATATATATATATATATATATATATATATATATATATATATATATATATATATATATATATATATATATATATATATATGGCTATTAATACTTACACTGCCTTTGTGCATGTAAATTTAAGTTACTAGCAGTATCATCTGGAGCAGGTGACCTTACTAAGACAGGAGTGTGAGATCTGTGCATCACTTCCGCATGAAAATCTGCAGCGTGTATGCAGCACTGTAGGGTCCGTGTGCGGTTTACAAGCAGAGGAAAGTAAGGAGAGTGAAGAATTACTGCATACAGCATATACTAGGTGAGCAAAAATGTGCTTGTATTCACATGAACTAACTCTTCTGCCTCTATCTCTCCTATACCGCACACCTCTCCCTGCATGCCCCCCCCTTCTTGTCTCCTCCCCCTCCCTCCTATCTCTCTCTCTCTCTCTCTCTCTCTCTCTCTCCCTGTAGTTGTTCTACCGTGTGACAGAGGAGAGGGCTCAGCCAGGCGGAGCTCTACTTGGTGGGCATGGTGTGCTACTATGGCAAGCACTACTCCACCTTCTTCTTTCAGACCAAGATACGAAAGTGGATGTACTTCGACGACGCCCACGTCAAAGAGGTGAGACGTAGTTTTGAGTCTGAGTCTGCATGCTGCAACACGGGGAGCATCTGCTGCATCTTCACTTGTGCCTGTGAGAGCAGGGATGACAGGAGCTGTGCTCTACGTTGGTTTAAGTGCTGCACAGTCAGGTCTTTTGCAGTGGTGGCAGCTTGAGATCGATTGTGTGTTTAAGGTGTAATCCCTGTCTTTGTTTAAGTCTATGCGCTTAAATCTTAGTGCAAGAACTGCATTCATATTATATATGTCATTTAAGTGTGAGTTCTTTTTTAAAGAATAAGGAATATTGAGGAGAATTAACAGAGGGAATGTAGCTGTCCTTGAACTATCAATCACAGTTCACAGTGAGGGTCATTTTAGATTACTGACTGAGATAATATGATATCAAGTAAAGGCACATGGCAGCACAAAGTGTATTTGACCTTCTACTTTTAGTGAATATGCGTAATGTTATATCGTAAAACAGATAGATTTACTTCCTCTATATGTGGGTGCGCTTAGATATATGTATGCATATTTATGTGTGTCTGTGTGTGTGCGCTGCACCTCCAGATCGGCCCTAAGTGGAAGGACGTAGTGTCTCGCTGTATCAAAGGCCACTATCAGCCGCTGCTGCTGCTCTACGCTGACCCCCGTGGGACGCCAGTGATACTGCAGGAGAGCCCAAACCCCTGTACCAGCTCCAACCCGCAGCTGGAACTTCAGCACTGCAGCAGCAAGGCTGGTTACGACAGTGAAGACTCTGGTACAGCAAAGATAATACACTCTGCTAAATATTAGATCAGGTTGATCTGTCTTTATCAGCAGAGAGCAAGCGAGGTTCTAGCTTTAAAGCTCTGACCTTCAACCCTTTAATCTGCCTCTGCATACTGCAGAGCCTGTAGTATAGTATTATCCTGCCTTTAACTGGAAACATAAATGGATACAGGATTTCCTAAAATGTCATCTCTCTTCCTCTTTTCTCCCACAGGCCGGGAGCCATCCATATCCAGCGACACTCGCACTGACTCTTCAACAGATAGCTCAAGTCACCGAGGTTCTCGCAGCCGATCCCTCCACCAGTCCACGGGCAGCCACCTCTCCAGTGAATCCCAGACCACAGTGGTCTGTAATTACGACACTGGCACACTGCCGCTTGGTGCTGACACACATGGAGGCAATGCTCTCCAGTCCAAATGTTCTTCCCTCAACAAAAAAAATGCAGCTGCACCTTCAGTCAAGAAACGGTAATGGTTCAAAATAATTGCAAGTATCTAAGTGTTTTCAGGGAGCCGGAGAAAATATTGTTGTTGATAACAGTTAAGCGCAAACAGTGATGCGTGCTTTAAGTTTCAGTGAAGTGAAGTGAGTTCTGCAGACTCTTCAGGTTATGTGCCTTCAGTGGTTACTCGCACATTTATTTGCACTGCTTCCTGCATAATTGCCCCCTGTGGGATAAATAAAAATGTTATTGGATTTACTTTCTCTTCCTTTCCCTCCCTTTTCTCCATGTTCAGAGTCAGCAGTGGAGGGTCCTCCCCGCCCTCCCTCCCCTCCTCTGCAGGAGTACAAGGAGACGGCTGTCTCCTCTCTCCTCCCGCAGGCCTCTGACCTCCTCTTCCTCTTCCTCTCGTCCACTGTCCTCCTCCTCTTCTTCAGTAGGGGGTTGTGAGGGTGGGGTTGGGGGTCCCCACTGGGAGGATGAAAGCACTAGCAGTGAGAGCAAGTCCAGGCACTGCAACGCTCGTACACATCAGCTCCTCTGTCTTTGAATTAAGTTAAAGCAAGATGCTAAAATAACTAATGCCTTCACCTAATCGCTCACCCTATAGTTAACATATAAATATACACATCCTTCAGGGGGAAAGTAAAAGTGCTTATTAGATATGTGAGCTTATTTCCATGTTGTTAGGCTACTCATTCAATACAAATTCAACACTGTAACGCAGAGCGAATTGAAAAGTTAATATGCTGCCCTTCAGCCAGTCAGAATAAATGCAAATGAGGAAAAATCTCAGATGCCTTGCTCCAAGTTCATAGCTGAACACCTCTGCAAAGATTCACAGCAGTCTGTCTCTCCGGACCTTTTCTGTGTTTAAAAAATTATTACATGTAAAAATTTGAAATAAAAACACAACAGAGCTTAAAAAACACATACACACACACACACACACACACTCACACAATAGCACAAAAATGGTTGCTGTTATGTGAACTGCAGTTAGCATCCTGTTACTCACTTGTGTGTGTGTCACATGCTCGTGGTTCTGGGAGTAAATTTCCCATGGATTTCTGAAATGGCATTTCCGAAATGTCAGTGGAGATTTCCTTATGTAAAGAGTTTCAAGCCTTGAATCGTGACTATTGAAAGATTTGTTTTGGATCAGAAACATAAAAGAAATTGAGAAAAAACAGGCAAAAAGTACAAAACAGTTTACCTAATTACATTTAACAGTGAAGGGACTACTCATCCAGATTCCAACTTTCTTGAATTGAATCCTAGTATTATCATAGTGGAGTATAATAATAGTTCTTAATATATTTTGTAGTTTGTGTTGTGTGTGTCATAAATTATAGCCTAGTTATCAACATGCTACAGTCCTTCGCTCCTGACTACAATTTCTGTACTTTCACGCTTACTTAGTTACATGATGCTTGCAGGTTTAAAAGTTTCCATGGTAACAGCAACCTCCACCAATCAGAAACTTGCTGTTTGTTACTGTTTTAATTTAAGTTTGTAGGTAGAGTCGTTATTTTCTGCGGCATTGCGAGTAAAATGTGCTTTTGTCAAATATTATGGTTTATAATCCAAATCCACCATGCACGTGATTTTAACCTGTCATAGTGGAACTGAAAAGTGCTACACAAGCCGGAAACACAGACTGTTTGCAATAAAAGTAAAAGTTGTGCTTTTTGATACATATTGGTGGGTGGGATTTAACCTAGGGACAGCCAGCAACCTCTGGGAAACACTCGCTAACCAGTCGGGGAATACACATTTATCTTTTATGACAGGTGGTTGTATCACTGTCAACTCATGAGCGCATGATGAGAGACCTCTAAAGGCTGAGAAGGTCTAATTTTTCCATCCTCTCAGAAATGGGAATAAAAATGCATTTCATGCATGAAAAATGTGGCGTACTTTGAAGGAAAAGCACCGTGAACAAAAGTAGACATTCTGCAGATGATTTTACTTTTCCAACTTTGAATAGTTGTTACCTGTAGACTAATGTGTTCAGTATTAAATCCTTTTTCTTTGCCCCCTAGTTCTTCTGGAGGCCGCTACAGGCCAACCTGGAGGCCCAGGAGAGAGGCGCTGAACATCGACAGCATCTTCACCCGACAGCGAGGCCCCTCTGTGGGCCACAATACTGTGCCTGGCCCACCTCTCCCTCCAGGGCCCCAGGACTCCCTCCCTTTAGCGGGTCCTGCTCCACAACCAGGACTGCAAGAAGTAGAAGCGAGGGAGGTCAGGGAGTTGGAGGCGGGGTTTGGGCTGGTCGGGCAGCCCCAGGTCTCTGGGCAGCGGGCGGACAATGGGTCCCCCTGCCCCTCCACCTCTGAGAGGGGTGGAGCACCAGCCACGTCTTATTCAGAGGATGGAGAGTGGCTACGAGAGCAGTGAGAGGAACAGCAACAGCCCCGACAGGTAAGAAACTTACAGATGACAAACTCTGCAGCTTTTCAACTTTATCGCCATAAACTACAAATATGACTTTGCCAATAATAGATAACCAAAACCCCTTTTCTTTGTTTACAGGGAGGTGGGGCAACAGAAACGGGTGCTGATGTCAGGTCCTTCATGGCGTTCAGTGCCTAAGTCCAAGAGCAGCGGTGCCATCCTGCAGGAGCTGCCCTCTCCTAGCTGGGTTGGTGGCACTAATGCAGGTGTGTATTTGCACTTAGATATCTTAACATGGATTTGATTTGATTCATATTTTCATTCTCCGTCTTGCCTGTGTTTGTGTTTTCAGGCTCAGGGCGCAGCGAGCTGGACGAGCTGCAGGAGGAGGTAGCGAGGAGAGCCCGCCTGCAGGAGCAGCAGAAGCGAGAGAGGCGGAGCGGGAAGCAGCCATGGGATTTAATCCTAAACCCAGCAAATTCATGGACCTGGACCAGCTCCAACACCAGGGTATGGATGAAATATGGAAAAAAAGAAAAGCAGGGCAAAAGTTGGTAGTCATAGAAAGAGGATATGTATGCAAGTTAGATGTTTATGAAATTGAAAAGCTAAATAAATATTTTGTCACTTACCTCCAGTGGAATGCAGTTTGGGCTTTAGCTTTATTTGCCCATGTTTAAAGGACCTTTCCTGAGATTTCTCTGCACACACTAATACTAATTTACTGGTGGCAAATGAGTTTTCTAAAAAAGTACATAGTTACATATAACTACAGATAAGTGAGAAACTATTCATGTTAATGTAACGTGTTTACCCTTCAAGACAAAAGCAAGAATACTGCATTTAAAGCTGCGCCACAAAGGCCCATCGCTCCCTAAACAATTTTATGTCTCAATTTGTGCTTCCGAAAAATAAAAGTTGGCTAGATCTATGGCATTGAAATGTTATTCTTTATGCTGATAACATGCATATTTATGCTAAAATCGTGCCTGGTGCAGCTTTAAGGTCACCTATGTAGATTAGCAGTCACAGTGACTTGTACGTCCATGTCTGTCTGACCTCGTCTTTGTCCTCATTCCCATCTGTTGGTCTGTCTCTCCATCTGTCTCTCTCCAGTGGTATTTTTCTTTTTTTCGTCAATTAGTTCAGTGTGTTTTATTTCAGAGGAAGTGTGTGTGTGTTTGTGTGTGTGTGTGTGTGAATCTAGCAGTTCCAGCTGTGTTCACTGTAGCTGAACAGAGCAGAACACAAATTCCTGTCAGACTAGTTTTTACAAAAATGGAAACTCCTTTGGGGTGATCACGGATCGCCACCGAGTGGGAAACTCTTTCTGGGTGATTCCTATTTAAAATCACAAGCCCAGTCCAAGTTCAGCGCTCCGATATCCTGGCTACCCTCCAAAGAGTTCACAATGCATGTGTGTGTGTATATTCCTCTGCTTCCAAAAATGTGTTTCTCTATCTTCTTTTGTTCTTGTACAGCCTATAATGATGTGTGTGTTTTTGAGTCTTCATATGAGATTGAGATTGTGTGTTTCTTGGACTCAAGTCACACTTTAAGGGGGACTCCACTAATTTTACAAAGAGTCAATGAGTAGTACTGTAGTTGTATTATTTCCTCCTAATCTCAGTTTGGACTTTACATTAAAATAAACTGGACATACGGACTTCAACATTTGGGAATGTACCAGGAAGGGAAGGTCTAATATTAAGAGTTGCTTCATGGGGAGAGTAAAAGATTATTAAAAGGATGCAGAATTCACAAAAATTACCCCAAAAAGTTGAATGATCACCATTTTAATAGAGTGGAGGAGATCCAGCACACATGACAGATGTGTAGCTGGTCACAATGGGACTTCCACAAAGCAACGTACAAACACTAGCAGCACTTAGAGTTGATGCAGCGCTTCACAAGGAGACGGCATTACAGGGAAAAATTTTTGTTTTTTTATTTTAAATGCTTTTTAGCCACAACAGCAACACAGCTCTGTGAACAGCAATGTCAGTTAGTCACCTTGTGTGTGTGTGTGTGAGATGTTTTCATGAATATTTGATTCATTCATCCACAAATTATATTTTTCAGTTATATTGTGAAAACTTCTGTGTGTGTGTGTGTGTGTGTGTGTAAGTTGTATAAACTGCAGTTGTGCGCGATTTCCCCTCCAACTCGGCACTAGCTAAATCTATATCAAGGATTATTATGTCTTGTCCTGTCTGCCCTAGTGTGTGCGCTTCAGTGTGTCTAGCCTCATGTACCTAACACACACACAAACACACACACCCCTGTGAGTACACTCAACCTTGATGAAGTGAAAGGACGACTTGTGAACGAACAGATGGCGTCACTATCACTGCTATTGTGCAACAGAATTTGGGTTCCCACTTCCGTATCGATGGATTCAGGCGTACTTTAGGCAGCCTGCCTCAGTGCTTCAGAGGACGTTACAGCCAACAGCAACAACAGAGCTGCCTCCCTTTCTTCTGCTTCTATCAATCAGAAGTCTATAAACTCAAGCCAAAATGGGTGACGGCTACTCTTTTTTTGTCCACTTATACATATTTTTATAACCAACTCAGGGTGCTTTGTGTGGAAAATGTCTCTTTACTTTCTTTATGAACGTAGCCTCAGCTTCCACTCAGTTATCTAATGGTGATGTTGTTGACATACTAACTAAAGTACAAGTTCGATGCGTTTACATTAGAGTTTGCGAAGTGGGAAGAGATGCTGGATCCCCGCTGTGAAATCTTCATATTTTTTCTTCTTATGATAATCTTAATGTTTGTCAGCATGAAAACATAAGGTTCCCCTCTGTGAAACTGTAACTGCCGGTGTTGTATGAGTGGAAATCAGAGGGTAAGGGTAAATAATGTGGCACAAGCAGAGAAAGGGTGCAAACTTTGACTTGACAATGAGCCTGCCTGAGCTGGTTGTCATACCAGACAAAGGAAGACTTAAGCAGCAAAGTGCATTAAACTGAGCAGGGGTCTGTTTCCTTTCACACGTCTTTAACTTTTCCTTTGCTTTTTTCTCTTCTTTCATGGGTTCACGGACTCATTTTAAAGATTTAATACGTTTATGAGGTGCAAAAGGAGAAACCTTACTTGATTTACATTTGGTTAATCCCCCCTAAACGGTTGTTTCCTTGTGCACTTTAAAATTAAATTTCATTTTGGTGAAGAGAGAGAGTCTGCAAGGATTTAATCAGGCAAGTATAATAGATGAGGGTGAGTCCATTAGGAAACGAGACGGACACGTGCAAGCGGTCAGAACGAGAGCGCCACAGAATGATTTCAATAAAAGCAGCAGCACTGGAGGCAGCCAAGAGGTGCAGAAGGAGACCACCTTAAAAGAGGAAGCAGTCAAATTTAAGTCAGGCGGGATTTTTGCTTTTTAGAGAGCATTTTCTGTCAGGTTGGCGCTGCAAAAGGCACTAAATGCTGTGATATCTGTATCTGTGATATTTGGTACTTGTACCTGTAGCAGTGAAGTACTGCAGGAAGTCCGGAGTTGTAAGCAGTGGATAAAAACACAGCACCAGAGTTGAATGTTTGATCCAATGTCTACTAAACGTAATAGTAACAACTCACAGTTATTGCTGCTAAAACAGAATTCTAAGCTCACTGATTGGATGCTTCTCACCAAAATGTTTGGGGATTTAACCGATCCTTTGAAGTTCCATTAGGTTTTGAAGACATCCCACTTTGCAACTCTTTACTTATGTAAAATACTCACACATTGATTTACAGTAGCAAAATAATGCATGCTGGCCCCCCTCATAAACATTCCTTCTGCTCTGCTTCTCTTTTCTCTCCTTTCGTATTATAATCTTTTACTCTCATTTCCTTCTCGTGTTTTCTTTCTTGTTCCGTTCCTCAAACTTTCTCTCGCTGCCACTCTGTCATTATATCTTTCTGTCTTATTCTCCTTTTTATCTCCTGCTCTGTTGTTAACATCCTCAGCTGTGCTCAGACCCCTGCATGAGGCTAACGCTCATAGCGGATTGGCTGTAGCTGCGTGCATGAGGAGCACTGGGGCCTCAATCAAACGCAGGCAGGAACAGGAAATGGAACGGGAGACAGGAAGCGCCCGCCCACAGGGGCCACGCAGGTACCACCACTGTCACCCCTTATGTGTCCACAGCGGTGCCTGTCTCAAAATCACCTCAGACCCCCCTCTTCTTCCCTCCCCTTCCTCCCTCACTTCGTGTTTGTCCTCAGCTCAAGCTGTCCTCAAACCCACCGCAGGACTCCTCTGTGTGTGTCCTCTGGGTGCTGGCTGTCTAAAAACGCCTCAGCACCCTCATGTGTGTCTTCAGCTTTGGCTGGCCAAAAATCCCAGAAAGCCTGTTTTTGTAACCCCACCACCAGCACCACCACCACACCACTCTCATATCCTGCTCTGTGTGCGTGTGTCTGAATGTGTGTGTTTTCTCAGACACACACCCTTGAATATATACAGTAACTTCTTATCCTCTTTGTGTTTGTGTGTTTGTTGCAATGCAGTAAAAAGCTGCTTTGCTGGGCTCTGTGTTGCCATCAAGAATAAAGAGAGAGAGTTGCTCTCTGCTGTTCTGTGCTTCACCGCTTCCCTTCATTGTTGTTGTGCTGCTCGTTGTAGCTTTGTGCTGCCAAGGCTTCCCTCTGCTCTTTGTGTGCTGCTGATCTGTCCTTCTGTGCACTGCAAGCCGCAGTCCATCACTGTGTTTCTGTCCTGTGTGCTGCCGTGCGATTGCAGTCACAGATCCCGTGCCGTGGTTTCTTTTCTTGCTCTCTGCTTCTGTGTTTGTGTGTTACAGTAAGTCAGTCTGTTTTCCCTCCTGATGCGTTAGGTGTGTTGTAGCAGGCGGGGAAAGCGAGCTTTCAAAGTATCAGTTTTAACATTCAGAAAAGCGTGATATCAATGTATTGAGAATCTGAGATGGCCTAATGTCTTTTAATATCCAAACACATATTTCATATATTTTTTTTAATTTTCTAATTGCATTAAACACTTAGACACCACGCAATTAGGGACATGAGGCTTAATGATGTAGAGCAATCAGGTAGTGTACTTCGGTAACATGTTAAAGCTGAAAGTTAGTTGAGAAAAGGTCAATTTGGTCACAACTGAGGAAAACTCACTGCACTTACAGTATTTGTTATTTTGGTGATAGTATCTCAGCTATCTTTAGGTTTTAAAACATGCAGTATGAGGATCAATTTGGGTTTTGCGTGGCATTTTTATACACCAAACAGTTTAACAAATAACAAACAAATGCACAAAAATGATATAAAATATAAAGACAAAAAGTAAAAAAGATGAAATCTGCCGCTATACGCTCGGAAGAACCAGTAGAGACCAGGGACTGATTGAATGTGCTAACTAAGCTGTGTTAATATTGATTTTAGTCTGTGTTTCATTAAAACTCAACTTAACCTGGAGTAAAACTTTAGAAAAAAAAAATTGTAAATCCAAACTGTTAACAGTGAGACTGAAGAGAAAGAGGAGGAGGAGGTAAAGCTCTCAGCGCTCTGCCTCTTTTATTACCTTCCTCCTCTCTTCTATTGATCAACATAAGCCTCTGATTTATAGCTCGGTGCTGCAAAGCCTGCTGGGTAATTACTAACGCTGAAAAGAGACAGGAAAGTTAAAGTGGGAGGATGGGGGCGGGCGCTCACATAGACACGTGTGACTGTGCATACTACACAAAAATAGACACGCTAATTTACAGGCTTGCTATTCACACATACCACCACACACACAAACACACAGATTCACTACTACGCTGATAGTGTCTCATGTCTCTGCAGAGATCCACTAATGTTCAACATATATCACATCCTCCATTTATCAATGTATGCAAATCAATAAAGGGATATAAGACTGAATTAGTCTATGTCATAGATTGTTTTCAGTGTTGATATACTGCACCAGTGCAGAGTAGATTGCTGCTTAGGAAATCTGATTAAATTCAAATTCTGTAGTGTGTGAGAAATGGAAACACTCAGATCAGACATTTAAGTTTGTGATCAGTCAGTCAGTGCAGCTGAGCTTGTGCCTGACTCATAAAATGCATGGCTGTGAAATCCCATACACAAAGCGATGCTTGCACAAGGCTGTTTGTTCAGTATGTAAGCGAGCTTATGTGTGTGCGTGTGTTTGTTTACCCTGATATGCTGTCGTGACCTTCCCTCTATGCAGTAACTCACCTGACGTCAGAGCAGCTTGGTTTTTTTCTATCCTGCTGCTGGCTGACTGACGCGCTCCCTCTTTTGTGTCCTCCAGTGAACAGCCTGGCCCGGTCCAAGTACTGCTGACACCCAATCAGGAGGAGGAAGAGGACCAGGCAACGCCCACCAGGGATGGTGCTCTGGGCCAGGACCTGCCCCCTCCACCCTATCGGCCCCCTCCCCCTCGACCCCCGCTCACCCTCAGCATCACTCACCCTTGCGCACCTTCCAGCCAAGGGGAGGTGGAGGTTGGATGTGCGGGGAGGACAGGGGAGGAGGGGGAGGATGGGAGGGGAGGGTACAGGGGTGAGGCTGTGTGAGTTGCTGCAGGCAGGGGGGGTGAGTGTCAGACCACTGGGGAAGCACTTAGCCATCTCTCTGCCCTCGCTTCCTCTGCGTCTCTGGGATACACAAGTCACACACACCTCACACTCCGCACACCTTGAACCCACACACACACACCCTCCCCCACCCCCTCCCCCTCTGCCCTCTAGTCCACCCCTGTCTTCCCCTCTGGAAGCCTCTGGGCAAAGGAAGCCTCTCACGCCACTCTGGCAGCCACCCCGGCCCCATTCCCCCGCCGGTGCCGCACAGCATTGGCCGAGGCAAGAAGCCGCCTCAGAATGCAGCATACGTCATTGGTCCTCCTGGAGTCTGGACCGCCCTGATGCAGTGGTGACTCCGTATGACACACCCCCAGACCGCTGTGTTCCCATCAGGTCGCAGGCATCCAGTCAAAACTACAGCTATAGTTGCCAGTCCTCTCCAGGGCACTACAGCTCCCAGCATGCCCCAGGCCGACACAGTGATCCCTGCTGTGACCGTGAAGAGGCTGAGCTGTCTGAGCTTGACTCCCTTTATCAGGCCAGTCTACTGGCTGGAAAGACAGGTAAACACGCACGCACACACAAACAAAACAGTGCATTCAGATCATTATTCTGTTTGCTAAAGCTTGCAGATGTGGGTGTTGCGGATGCAACCCTTGAACCAATGAATTTGCTCCGCTCATGTGTAAAAATCTGATGTCTTGGATGTAAAATTTACATGGTACAATTATTGCAAGTGGTTGACATGAAATTGGGTTGTCAAAGAATGCAACCTGAAACTAGTGGAACATTTAAATTCAATATAATTCATTGTGATGACAAATAGGGACAGTTCAGATATGGCATGTTGATGTGGTGCATCAACTTACTATACTATTATACTCAGCAGCCACTACATTAGGTACACCATCCTTGAACTCCCTTTTGCCTTCAGAACTACCTTAATTCTTCATGGCACACTTTCAATGAGGTGCTGGCAACATTCCTCAGAGATTTTGGTCCATAGTGACATGATAGTATCACACGGTTGCTGCAGATGTGTCAGCTTCACATACATGATGTAAAACTTCATAAATAGAGTGTAAGATATCAAAAGTTTTGTGTGTTAAATTCCATCCAAAATGCAAGGTTTCCAGAGGCAAAAAAAGGCAAAAAACACAATGTGAGGAATTTGAATTTGTACAATAACTGTTTTTATTTGCTTTTTAAAAAAAACTTTTGAGCTTCAGTGATACTGTATGTATAAATTGTGTCAAGTCAGGAGCAAAGTTTGTTGAAGTTACTTAATAGTAAATTCATGAATAAGGCAGAAATGGAAGCTGTCAGCCTCTGCGTGCTTTCATCATATTTTGACCATCTGGGTGTTTTCAGGCTGCAGCCCATCAGAGAGGCTCATATCCAGGGTGGGAGGGCAGGCTCGCTCCAAGACCCCCAACGCAGACATGGAGAGGAGTGCGTACGGGGCGGACTGCACCAGCACCCCCACCTACCTCAACAAGGCAACACCTACATAGTCCTTTTCTAAATGTTCATGGGTCATCAGTTGGATCCATTTCCCAACATCTGATAGACATTTTCTCCCTCTGCAGCCAATGATGTTGCGGGATGGGCGTTTTGGTGTGGAGCCTGATGATGGGGAAAACCTGAGGAGAATTGGACGCAGCCTGAGCGGCACGGTAGTGACCTCGCGCCGCAGCCGCCTGACTGCAACCCGCAGCTTTGTGAGTGTGACTTCTTGTGTTGTGCTGCCTCCTTGCGGCTAAGCTGTTAAACTGCACCTGCCTGATGTCTCGCGATCACATTGCTTTTCCCTGTGCTCTTCTCTCCCCCCCCCAACCCCCTGCTGTTTGTCTTGTTTCTTCCTTTTGTCCTGCTATTCTATCTGCAATCTGTCCTCTTGCTCTCATCTTCTCTTCCTCTTCTGTCCTCCGTCTCTCTCAAAGGTGAAGCAGGCCGATGTCAGTGCCTCTCCTTGCTTACTTCCTCTCTTCTGAGTCCCTGTTGCTATTCCACCACTATCATCTCCTTCATCCTCCTCATCACCAACACCTTCTCATCACCACCTCCCTTCACTGCTTCACAGGTAAACACTACGCTGGCTCATACAACGTTGCACTGTGTGTTTCACCCGCATCATGACTGGAGTTTTGGTTGTGCTACTTTGTGTGCCAGATAAGTTTGTTTGAGAGATTTTAAAAAAAAAAAAAAAAGCAGGTCAGAAGAGCAAGGTAAGAGCCTTCTCATATGTTATTACTTTTCTGTGAACATTTGCCTCCTGGCAAACCAGGCTCATCTGGCACAAAAGTAGGCTCCAGTTTCCACATAACTAAAACCGGGGAATGCTCACTGATTTGTAATAAATGTGAAGGCCCAAAGGTGATTTTTTTTTTTTTTTTAATCGGCCTACAAATCTGTCATGTGTCAAATTCATCTAAAATTCCCAGAAGGAAATTTGAAATTCTGAAAAATAAACATTGCTACCTTGCCACCTACCGCCTCTCTGTAAGGTCATCAGAAATAAGCTGTAAACAAGGCCCCTGAGCAAAAACATTTCAGCTTATTCCATTTTCCGTTATGCCAGTATTACACACGGCAAAGCTGCACGGGCTTCAGGTTTCTTTGCATCTTTGAGTTTAAAAACTCAAATTGTGGCAAATAGCTTGACAGGCAGAGGTGTCATTTCAGGTTTTTACACTTCAGCTTCACAGTGCAGAAATCACACCTCACTGTGGGAGCTGAAGCTAATGCACATCGATCCAAAGTATTTTTGCAAGCTGCTGTACACGTCACATACCAATGGTCTCTTTGAGTAGAGAAACTAATAAGAATAAGTGATAATTATTAGTAAGTAATTTATCATCCGTAGGTTCGATTTGGCAAAGATTTTTTCGCCAGATGCTGTTCCTGGCACCAACCCTCCCCAATTTTCCAGGCTTGGGACCGGCATTAGACGTCAGCTGGAGTTGGCAGAGTTAAAGATGCTAAGATTTTCATTGAGAGGGACCAGAATGCACAGGGTTAGAAATGAGTATATTAGAGGGACAACTCAGGTTGAGTGGTTTAGAGACAAAGATAGAGAGGCAAGGCTGAGATGTTTTGGACATATGCACCCGAAAGAAGATTAGTCAACGAGCATGCACGCTGGTTCATGTTTTCTGTTTTGAATGTGAGTTGAAATGATACATAACCTGTGTCCCAACGCTATGCTTCATTTGCCAAATGCTTTTGGCTGTCTTGCCTTGGGCTTCATTCACATGTGCAGGTCTTTAGAGTGCCTTGGTTTGTGCATAAACAGCATTATATACTGTTTGCAGAATCCTGGATATGCTAGACAAAAAAACATGGAGAAAAATGCTAAATAAATTGTGTACTCTTTAGAATATGCCTGTATGTAGGGTGAAGAATGCCCGGGTTTAAAATCTTCCACTTAAAAAGGATCAGTGGGAGAAGTTCATTAATTCTATTTTTTAATGTTTATCCAGGGCCAAACATCAGCAGCTCACATCTGTTAATGACTTCTTAAAAAAATGTCACAAAGATGGTCTGATAGAGATGCTCTGTTTATGTATCGATGCATCCCTAATTCTTGGGCCTGTTTCTTATAACAGAATCTTCTTTCTCGGTGCAGTGCAGCACATTTGCATCTCTTTAACTCTCAATTATAAAAACACTAGTTGGAACATTTGTTTAATTTATTCAAATGTCAGAGTGAATAAACAGTAGTCTTGTTCCTGTATTAAAATATATATATGATGATCTACAACATTGTGCTGTTTATCCAGAAAAACAATATTGAGGTGTACGTTCTTGCTAATCTGACCTTCCTCTTCATGTCCAGGAGCTGTCGGGCAGTTCAGGGAGTTTCTGGCTGTGTCTGACAGGAGTCAAGCTGTCCTCAGATCAGAGTCCTGCTGTGCTTCACTAATATCTTACTGCAACCCGTCTACATGGGGCAGCAGTGCCGGGGTCCTCAGCCGCTTTGCCTTGATGGACCAGGAATCGGCTCAGGAGGATCGACTCAGCTCCTACCCTGTTCCTCCTCCTCCTCCTTCAAACGACATGCACACGCAAACACATGCACGCACACATGCACATCTGCACTGACGTAGAGCCTCCCTCAGCGCCTGCAGCAACCTGCTTAGCCCCTCCTTGCCTTCCTCCCTTCCTCCTCCCCCTACTATTCTGTCTATGCAGTCACTCTGACCCCCAACTACAACCTCAACCTTTCCCCCTACTTTCCAGGACTGTTGTTTCTCGTCTCCCCCCTGGGGTTTTCAGAGGGATTCCAGGTGAGCATGCTGCTTTTAGTGGTTGCTCACCAGCCGGGTCTAGACTCACCCTCCAACCCACAGGACCTTTAGCTCAGGGGGGGACTCTAACCAAGTAGCCACGCCTCTTCCTCTTTCTTCACGGGCATTTCCTGATGGACGCACACGTAGCTGAACTAGGTCTGTTTCAGATGGACAGCCATATTTTTTCTCTTTTTTGGTTTTGGGTTTGTTTTTCTTCCTGTGTGCGCGCACAGTTAATCTGCCGAGACTGAACTCTCTAATAACTAAGTCATGTACAGAAAACTCATGTATGAAACCTGTATGTTAATTAATAAGACCTTATGGAATGTTGATAATGATAATTAACAAATATTGATTAACTTAAAGTGATACTTCCTCATGTCTGCATTTCAAATAGGAGTGGAGTGCACTTCACAAGTGTCTAGCTGGAGTTTCTGCCCCCAAACCGCTCGCCGACCTAATGACAGCTCTCCCGTTTCTACCGGGAGATTGAACAAGAAAAGCGCTTCCTTTTTCTCTGCTTCTTTCCCTGTCCTTTTCTTTCTGCCCTCTCTTATATTCTCGCTCGCTTTCTTTGTTCCAAACAGGAAACAGTAGCACTAGAAATAGGCCAGCAGCGGAGGAAAGTCTAGAAGGAATGAGAGAATGTAGGTTAGGAAACCCTTCTCTTAGGCTTTTAACAATGAAAACAGATGACTCAAGTGCACTTTGCGAGGTGACTCGGCAGAAGTGCACTTTCTGAAGGCTATTTGAACGAGAAGCAGCTGGAGAGAAGTCGATGGTGTTTGTTTTTCACTTCAAGGCCTCAGGTGAACTTCAGTGACACAACGAATTCACACTTTATGCCCCCCCCCCACTGACTTGAGACCTCGGATGTGTTTAGAAAAATGCTCATTTTCAATCCAAGACAGTGACATGTCTAATATGAATATGCTTTATAATGATATATATGTATTAGAGGTATATTTTCAGCCAGTGAGCTATCAGAGATGTCAACCATTCCTCAGTTGTATGAACAGTTACTATGACTTAACTCACCCTCCTCTTCATTGGGTAGCAGTCTGACGTGTGTAGAGTACGTTTATTATATGCTTTATTCTACTAAATATCATATAAATGAACAAAGTCCTCATGAAACAAGGCCAATGTAATGTTCTTTAAGAATTCACTGATGTTGATTGAACGTTGTAACTAAACCAAAGGTTGGCACCTATCTCAGAGAGTGTAAGTAAGAATTTATTTTTCCATTTAGGTTCAGATTTTGTTGTTGTATTTTTGTCTGATTTTTTTTTGGATGTGGGAGAATGTAGCCAATTGTAGCGCATGAGTCCGCTATGCAAATCAACCTTCCCTCACAGTCCTTTACTGGAGACAGTCAGGAGGCAGACACACAACCCCCCCCTCCCCCTCACGGGTGCTCTCATGGACTCTGGCAGAGACACGGAGAGGAGGAAGAGGAGATCTCATGTTTAATGCTGCTGGTGAACTTTGTTGTTCTGCATCTTCTGCTATGTTTCAACCAATGGAATGCAAAAAGAGAGCAACGAGGAGGCAGAGAGCAAGAGGGCGAAAGAGAACGAATGAATGTAAACTAAAGGATGAAAGTGTGTGTTTGAGTTAGAGGAGGGTGGGAAGCTAACTGACAAAGATGGTTATTTGTGGTTCAGATGTAGATTTTTATGTGTCAGTTCTGGGGTGGTGTTGCTCGGGGAAAGAGGGAACCTGTATTTTTGCAATAAAGTTATTAACAATGCACTCCCACAGGGGGCGTAACCACCATAACGTGTGCTTAATTATTTTTTTGTAGGGAAATGGGAGAAAAAAGAAGCTTAGCTTTCAAAAAAACAAAACAAAAAAACCCAAACAAGAACAGCAGTCTGGTCCTCAGTCCTAAATGAGAGGAAGGCTAAAAAAAAAAGCTGTAAATATGTCAGTGATTTTCATATATAGAATATACTGATCTAAAGCTAAAATGCTTCCTAAATGAATATAGAGACTTTAGTAATTTAAGGTTTTAGTAAATGAAAATCATGCTTAAAATTGTTGGATTGTTCTAATTGAAACCATAAATTACTAATATATGTTTAGACCCCTGAATCTGGGCAAAAATGGCCCAAATGATGGGTAGGTGCTAATTTTCAGATGGTCACTATTCCTAAACCATTTATGCATTTTTAATGACTTTAAAAACAAATCAAATCTCATGAGCAAGCACTTGGCAACAGTGGGAAGGAAAAACTCCCTTTAAACAGGAAGAAACCTCCAACAGAACCAGGATCAGGGAGGGGTAGTCATCTACCTCGACCAGTTGGCGGTGAGGGAGAGAGACAGGACAGAAGATACACTGTGGAAGAGAGCCAGAGATTAATAATAACTAGTAATTAAATGCGGAGTGGGGTATAAACAGAGTGAAAAGAAAGAAAGACTCCTTGTGCCCCCCAAACTTCACTAATGCGGTTTCTGTACTGTGATGAATTCTGAAACCTGAATGAAACTCTTCAGATAAACCATTCCTCTGCAGATAATCAGGTAGCCATTTTACAATTACTCTTTCAATAATTTTAAATAAAGTAAAAGAATAAATGCATATAGTCATTAAAAACTACTTTGATTCATTGGGTAAGCTCATTGCCCGAGGAAAGAAACTGCTCTGAAATCTGTTCATTTTACAGGTTTTTGCAGATCAAATGTGTTTCTCTGAATGTGTTTAAATGTGTGTGTGAATATGCTGCCTGATCTTCCATTAGGTGAATCTGCAATTTGCCGTTCTACCACTAGATGTAAGCAGTGATACGCTGGCCTACTGCTTGCATTCACACAGTACAATCACTCCCACTCGTTCACAAGTGGTGGCATCATTCATGAAGCCCCTTACAAACAAATGCACACACACACACACACACACACACACATTGCACTAACCCAAACATTTGAACTGAGATTGAACAGCACAGTGCTGAAGAAGATGCACACTGTGAAGTGAATATTGTAGTGAGAATATTTTATCATTTTTGTTGAAAAGTACATAATAAGAACAGGACTGCGCTTCCATGATGAGCATACAAAAATATATATATTTCTATATATTCAGAGAGCGCTGAGTGATCACCCATAAGACACAATTTTTGTTAATTTGATGTCATGCCAGTGTCTCTAATTAGAGTCAGTATAGAAAGCAGGATCCTTTCTTATTTAATTAATGAGATGTTGCTAAGAGAGGTGTGTAACATCCGTGCAAATGTCATCAACGTTAGTCAAGCACACAGACCACCACAGCACTGCAGAAAAAAGAAATACATGATAATCTTTATCGGTTTGTCAAGTTGTGTTTTCTTAAGTTGTTTTTTTACTTTGTATTATTACAAGTTTTTATTTGGAGTCAGATTTTATTATTATTTATTTTATTTACCAGCTGCATCTCTGCAGCACTTTTTGTCTGCGTCCTTCCAGTGCTGCATAAAACTAAACAATCGAAACAAAGCAAGTGAGACAATCAGTGTCTACAGCAGAATTGCACTTAGAAGTAAAAACAGTCTGCAAATACTAGTGAAAGGAAAATTCAAGATAATAATGTGTCCCACAGCTTGCTGCTGAAAGGAAGCGGATCAGACAATAACTGGAGATGGCACAGTCAACAAAGATAAATGATTCACTGTCACGATACAAAGTGTCTTTCAAGGCTTTGGTTTTCTGGAAGAAGAACATTGAAGGAAATTTACCCTTTAAACAAAAGTGCCACCCATGGATGACTGAAAGAAGGGAAAATATTGAGTTGTTAAGAAGACTGATGAGCTCTTAGATGAGAAAATGTAAATGCTGAGTAAGAAAAACTACCTGGGAGTCAAAGAATTTACTGTGATCCATGAAATCTGCATCAGGAATAAAATGTGACTGCTGTCAGGTTCCAAATCATAATACATTTAATTTGGGGAAGATAATCATCTGTAATAATAAAAGCTCTCTTTTGCTCACACTCAGAGCCCCAGTTAGATATTGTTGGCCAGAGTGAACAACGCAAAGAAGATAAGAAAAGAAAATTACTTGGGGATGGGCTGAACTAATCCAGACAAACTGAATGTAATTAGGAACAGCTTAACTCCTGAATGCTGATCCTAGGTCAGCACATTGGATTGAGGCAAGTGGTGTGATGAGGCACTCCAAAAATGAGTGTGCACAATTGCACCTGTATTGAACACCTATGATGCTAACATGTCTGTGAAATTGTCAGATCATCCGAGCTCAGCAGGAAGGAAAATGTTTTGCTGTGCAGGATAATGATTCCAATCTTGGCATTTTCTCCACGGAGAAAGTATAACAGCTTCACACAGCTGGACAAATAGAGCTATTGTGAATCCCAAGGACTTTTTATTTATACACACACACACACACACACACACACACACACACTCACACACACACACACACACACATATATATATATATATATATATATATATATATATATATATATATATATATATATATATATATATATATATATATATATATATATATATATATTTAAAAAACTTTTTTTTTTTCCTCAGACATTTTTTTTTCTTTTCTTTTTCAGTTGCTGTTTGGTTGAGTTTAGGTGCCAAACTAAATATTTAAGTACCATAACTATGTGGTTAGGTGTAGGAAAAGATCATTGTGTAGCTACTGTTCCATAGGACAGTAAGCTTCAGCCCACTGAGCCTACTGGACTACCATACACACCAGACAGTGATGCTTAGGATTACTAAGTGTATTATTAGATTTTTGAGATCTTGCATTTACTTCTGCTGGTTAATGTATAGAAAAGTTCAGGACTGTAGTACATGTGTAAAAACCACCAGTGATAATACATAAAGGCTTTGTTGACCTCTAACAATGATACTGACCTAAGCAAAGTTACAGCTTCATCATGCTCTGAGTCCCAGATGCCACGAGGTGACTTTGTGGCCCGAAGCACTGTTTGAATAGATATTTGTGGCTTCAGTGCTCAGAATAAGTATCAATGCACTTATGTTTTAGAGGGCATGACTGCTATTCCTGCTCTGGAGTGACTAACAACAGGTTTAAACCAAGCAAGCCATTCTCCAGAAACCAAATCATATTTAGCACTTTGCACTACACACACACACACACACACACACACACACACACACACACACACACACACACACACACACACACACACACACACACACACACAGTGTCAAGTTAGTTAGCTGAGTGCATCAGCATCCTTCTTTTCTTGCAGGTTAACATGCCTGTACTGTGCATGTTTACACTAGTGGCTACATGCTAGTTTATTCGGACACAGAATACTTACGTGCAACCCTGCATGATTCTTTACTCTCAACAGTGCTTACAGCACGTGTAAAAGAATACACATCACAGCTAAACAGACTGTGGTGCAGAGTCAAAAAGAAAAATACACTTCTGGTAATTTAAACAATGACCACGTCATTTCTCTCCTCATATAACTCTAAAATACTTTAAGTGTGTCTTGCGCCTAAATTAATGCTGCTGGCTTTAATCCCCATTCTGCATTAGGACAAAGGACAGTAAATAAATAAAATCTATATATAAAAAAATCCAACCAAATAAAACCAGCACAACTTTAATGTGCATCACAAATAACACTGTTTTGTCCATGGCCACTCACAGACCTATGACCTCTCCAGCAAATCCTACTTTACTTTGAGGATTACACATAATCCTTGGCCATCACTAGTCAATGGCAGCATAGTTTAAGAAAGCGGGTGGCATAGCTGGTACCTTTTTTGAGTTCTTTGCTGTCAAAATGTACCTAACACTGTTTGAACTCTAGTGGCTTAGTGCTTATACCTGCGCCTTTCCCACTGATAATTAATAACCCTTTGACTATACATTACCCAGTGTGTTCCAATCAGACTGTGATTGGGTTTCAGTGCAAACCAACATGAATTTATCACTTGCATCCTTTTATAGTTAATGGTTTTGACAAATTCTCTCCTCTCACTCAACTGTCGGTGTATCATTTATTTACATCTACAGTGCTGTGAAAAAGTAGGTGTCCCCTTCCCGAGTCCTTATCTTTTGTATATTTGTCACACATGTCTCAGATCAAACAAATTTTAATATAAAGATAACAGGAGTTAATACAAAAAGCAAATTTTTAAATTATTTAATTTATTAAGGGGTGAAAGTGATTTCCCTCTGAACCTAATATCTGGCTGTGCCACCCTTGGCAGCAAGAACTGCAGTCAAATATTTGCAGTAACTGGCAATCACAGTGGAGGAAGTCTGGCCCACTCGTCTTTGCAGAATTGTTTTAATTCAGCCACTTTGGAGGGTTTTGGAGCATGAATAGCCTATTTAAGGTCACGCCAAAGCATCTCAATCAGATTTAAGTCCACACGCTGACTAGGCCACGTGCTGGTGTGTTTCGGATCATTGTCCTGCTGCATAACCGAAGTACGCTTCAGCGTCAGGGCATGAGCTGATAGACATATTTTTCGGGTAGAATTCATGGTTCCGTTAATTACGGCGAGTCGTAGCGAAGCAGCCCCAGACCATCACACTACCACCACGTTCGACTCGTGGTCTGATGTTCTTTTTATGAAATGCTGTGGTTTATGCAGATGTACTGGGACTCAAACCTTCCACAAAGTTCCACATTTGTTTCGTAAGTCCACAGAATATTTTCCCGAGTGTCTTGGGGATCAACAAAATTTTTTTTTTTTCCTTTTTGCAAATGTGAGATGAGCCTTTGTTTTCTTTTAGGTCAGCAGTGGTTTTCTCCTTGGAACTCCATTTTTGCCTGGTCTCTTACCTTGCCTCAGACCTTAACTGAGGCAAACGAGGCCTGCAGTTCTTTAGACATTGTTCTGCGTTCTTTTGTGACCTCCTGGATGAGTTGTCGATGTGCTCTTGTAGTCATTTTGGGAGGCTGGTCACTTCTGGCAAGGTTCACCACTGTTCCAAGTTCTCTCAGTCTGTGGATAATGGCAAACACTGGTTCTCTGGAGTCCCAAAACCTTTATAACCCTTTCCAGTCTGATAGATGTCAATCATTCTTTTTCTCAGCTGTTTCTTTACATAGTGGCATGATGTGTTGCTTTTTGAGCTCTTTAAGCCTACTTCACTTTGTCAGACAGGTTCTATTTAAATGATTTCTTGATGCAACAGGTCTGGCAGTAATCAGGCCTGGATGTGACTGGTGAGAATGAACTCAGCTTTCCAAAAAAAAAAAAAAAAAGTAGTTAATCACAGTTAATTCCAAACAGAAAAGAAAGAAAGAAATCAGGAAGAGGACAAAGGTTTTTCACAGCGCTCTATGATTTATTATTTATTTCCTTTTTTGGGGGTGGGGGGGGGGGTGCTGAAGCGGCCACAGAAATCTATGAATGACTGATTTATGTCTTTGCAAGTATAGATTGCAACAATGTCGCTGCATGAACAAATAGCCGGTAAAACACTGCTGCAAATATCCTCTATGCTTGTAATTGTTAGCTTTCCCTGGTGAGAAATAATGTCTCCTCCCCGGTGCCTCTCTTTTCTCTCGCCTTCTCATCTTCCGCGGTGCTGGAACCGGCGGCGTCGGTGCCGGTCGTGCCTGACGCCAAAGCTGCCAGTCACGGTGAGCGGCGCACGTGCGGAGGACTCACGTGCGGTGATCGGTGCGGTGGCAGACAGACGCTCGTGTCATCGTGAGCTAAAAATAGCGCGCAGGCGGAGGAGGGAGAGGAGCTGGATTAGAGACACGAGGAAGAAATAGAAACTTTGGGGGTATTTTTACCTCACGCGTCCCTCTGCTGCACCCAGGCGTGACTTCTTCTCCCCCTTCTCTGTAAAAACCTTTTGCTATTTTTTCCCCCCGCGTATGATTCTATTTTTGTCCTGTTGTGCGCCCTCCCTGTAAACTAGACTCTCTTAAAATTTGAACTTTGATCATTTTTTTCCTTCAGTGAAGGTATGACTCATTTTTTAAATTTCAAGTCAGGCTACAAGTTCAGGTTTTTGGACTACTTACTGTACTTTACCTTAACATCACTCAGTGCGTGTGCAGTTCTGAATGAATGAATGAATGAATGGTAAGGGGTAAAACATTCAGTTACAGTATGCACTTGCTGACAGACAGCACTGTTACCATAGCAACTGAGATTTAAACCCAGAGTCCACGTGCACTTACTCAGCCATTCATTCCCAGTTCCTCATTCCTCAATTATCGATTCATCAGTCAATTCAGTATTCAATTCACTGATGCACAAGTTAGAACATAGAAACATATAGAAATGTTTAATGTAGCACACATATTGTTATTGTTTTGTCAACAGTTACTAATGCAGGAAACCTTGTTTGAAACAGAGGTGGAGCTATATAAAACCCGGTGGTTGTGTAATGGGAAATGGAAAAGGGGGGTGACTTAGAGGGTCACCCCATTCCAAAATCAAATATACATGTTTGTCCTCTGCTTTGTAATTATTTATTCATTTAGACTTTCTTTGTTGTGAGTAAAATTCACTTTTGGAGATATTGGATTTTTTTTTTCTACTGACATACATCCACCAACAAAATGAAGCATGCTTCTACATGTGACTAGAGGCTGATACAGCTGACGGATATCAGAGAGGAATACCTCAGGATCTTCCAGACCTCCAGGACTCATACAGAACCACTGAAGGGGCTTGATGATGAAGATGACAGAGGGATGTATGGCAGCACTTCAGAAAGCAGTTCAGATGATGAAGATGTGTAACTGCATGACATCAGCAGAGGTGTGGATTTTACTCTCTAAACCATATTTAATGTGATAGTAACTTTGATTTTGATTTTCTGTTAGGGGCAGAGTTTATTACACCATCAGCAACAGTTTGCAACTATTCATCCATCTGTTTTCTTCCACTTATCCTTTTCAGGGTTGCAGGGGGGCTGGAGCTGTCATAGGGCAAGAGGCAGGATACACCCTGTACAGGTTGCCAGCCTGTCTTATGGCTAACACAAAGAGACAGACAACCATTCCAGCTCATATTCACACCTATGGGCAATTTAGAATCACCACTTAACCTAAACCCAGTAAGTGCGTGTCTTTGGACTGTGGGAGGAAACCGGAGTACCTGGAGAAAAACTACACAGACATAGGGAGAACATGCAAACTCCACACAGAAAGGCCCTGGCCAAGGTGCATTCAAACCCAGGACCTTCTTGCTGTGAGGCAACAGTACTAACCACCACACCATCGTGCAGCCCAGTTTGCACCTATCTGAGATTTTATTCGTACTTAAATTTGGTGTCACCTTCTAATTCATTGTGATGTGTGTACAGATGAGCATGTGTCTTCCTGCTACCCATCCATGATGCGTACAATTTATGTACTGTACTTTGTGCTCTGGGCCAAAAAAGCACGTTAACAGATAAAAAATGCTGTTGGTGTTTTTAGACTTTTGCATGTGCTGACCATGTGTGACCTTGCTGCTTAATGTAACCTAATATAACATATCTTAACATGTTGATGAGTGAAATAAAGCTTGAATCTGGAAATGTTTTCATATATGGTATGAAGATAAGATAAGATAAGATAAGATAAGATAAGATAAGATAAGACAAAGATAAAGATAAGATAAGATTAGTCTTTTATTTGTCCACATTTGGGAAATTTAGAGACATAAAATAAAGAGACAGTAGAACAGTACAAAAACAAGAATAAATATATATAAAATCTGATAGAAAAAATACTAAAATACTCTACAACAAAAATCTCTAAACATTTATATACATTTATATACATTAGTAAAAGTGAATGATTATTGCACATTTATTGCATATGTTGTTAATTGCACATGAACATTATTACACTTGTTTAGTTTAGGTGAATGAGTAAAATGGTAACTAGTCGTGCTGTGGGTCAGTGCTGGTTGTAGAGTCTGACAGCAGCAGGAAGGAAGGACCTACGATAGTCGCTCTTTGACACACTTTGGATGAAGGAGTCGCCACTGAAGGAGCTGCCCAGTGCTGCAACAGTCCCGTGCATGCAGTCGTTCCCCAGTATGGGCTGCCAGTCCTCTTGTCTCCCACCACCTGCACAGGGTCTAAGTGACATCCCAGGACAGAGCCAGCCCTCTTTATGATTTTGTTCAGTCTCTTCCTGTCATATCTGTCATATATAGCTGTATCTCAATTCACTCCATTAATGCTGTGTGCACAAATATACTGACCTTTTGCTAACCTCCTCTTCTTTGAAGATATGTTTAATTGCTGTTTCCAAAGGTGTACACACAGACACACACCTCTCTATTATCACCAGATACCTTATATGCATATTACACTTTCCCACATTCACACTGCTCTAAAATTTCCCCTATTCATCTATTACATAATAAGTACATATATTTTGTAATTCAACTTAATGGGTTTACTATGATGAAGACAATCTGACAGGTTGAATCAACAAGAACCATCAGTAATGATGTTAGTAAAATGTTAATAAGATCTGAGGGTTAGTTTGTTGTTTCTAGATGCTTTTCTTTTCAGCTTATTACATAACAGCAGCTTTCCATAAGCTTCTCCAAAGCCAGAGAGTCGCATGCATTTACACACAAGAATACAACATTGACTTCCTTGATTACTTCCAATAAAGTATCTTTAAAATAGAGACATGATCATTCAGGAATTAACAGCAAATGGCAGTGACAGGTGATCTCTCATTTAAGCCACAATTTATAAATTGTCTGATCCATTTACAACAGAGTCTAATTATCAAAATATAGCTGCCAAGGCAAGTAAAATTAAACCTGAGGCATTATATACCACTACTGAATAAGCTACAGAAATGCTGCGTGTTGTGGCTCATTTCATCAATGTCATGAGAATGACATTGATAAATGAACTTGTGAGGAACACTAATGTAAAGGTGACCTGTGTCTAAATGGCAGATTTACACTGCTTTAATTGACTGAGCAAGCCAGCAATTTTACACTAAGCTAGACTGGAAAGCTCATTCACAAACCATGAATTTACAGTGATGATTCCTGCTATTATGGCTGCAACCTCCTCTCTAGAGCTGCACCCCCTGCCCCCACCCTCCCCTTCTCCCTGGAGCTGCTGCATCCTATGCCATCCTATCATATTGATATGAATATGAAAAAGTGCATGAGGGAGAGTTTAGCCAAGATGAACAAATGAATGGCATATTGACAAAAGTATTTGCTCCTCTGCCTTCACATGCATATGAACTTGTGTGACATTGTCACACATCTTCTGAACTGGAAATTATAATTGTGGATCTGGTCAGCTGGTCTCTAAATGCTATTGATTGATCAAATTTTCACCATGAGGAGATTGGGAAAAGTAGAACCCTCTCTCCTCTTGTTCGATTGACATACCCGGCTGGTTATGTTATGGATTCCTGTGGAGGGTGGAAGATGACATGCCTGGCTATACTGTCGATTGAGGATGCAGCATATATATTTGGCTTATTGATACTAGAGTTTCTCCTGAATAGACTTGGGGATACCTGGCTTATCGTAAAATTCGGGAAGTCTGCGCAGCTGTTCGGGCCTTGGAAAGGCTGCCTGTGACAGGAATGCAGAGCAGTACAAACTCAAACTCAGACTCAGTATATCTGGAGCTGAATCGGAAGGGATTAGGTCTTGGAGACGTGTCTGTTTCTGCACGGCAAGGAACGAACCAAGAATTCGGATGATTGGATTTTTTGCCATTGAGAGGTGCCAGAAAGACTAAAAGGCTGTCAGCAAATTAATCAGTGACAGCCTGCAGCAAAACAATTGTAGAATTTGAAATTTGGCTTCCTGATGGTCTTGGATTGCTGGTTATCTCATTTTTCTCCTGGGTGTTTTGTAAACAGATGCTCTATGCTCCTGCTGTCCCATCTTCTGACCTGGGTGAACTGATATTCCTACACCAAGCTGCTAATGAACCTTCCACCTCTTATCAGGAACTGTTAGCTGAGGGGGGGAGTTGAGTCAGCCCACAGTAACTCAAACCCACTCGCCTTCGCTGGCTTCCTTCCATCCCCGCCCCTCCCCACCCTAGCGCTCCCATGCTATATGCTACTGTATATGTGCTTACTAGGCAGAGGTTTTTCAACCTCATATTGTGCCCCCATTATGGTGCAAAATATGAGATGCTTTTTTCTCCTCACCTATCCCATTGTGTTCGCTTTGTTTCCCTCTTCTTAAATGGCAGCGCCTGTGACGGCAGCAAGGCCGCGGAACACTTATCTCCCATGTTTGTTGATTGTTTGTCTTTGTCTTTGGATGGGTGTTCTAAACGGCAGCGCCTTTAACGGCAGCAAGGCCGTGGAACACATATCTCTTGTTTGTCTTTGTCTTTGGATGGGTGTTCTGAAAGGTTTAATATAATGTTGGCCCATCCGTTGCAGTTATAGAAAAGCAACAGAGAGCAACAGAGAGCGCACAGAAAAGGTGAAGAAGAGAGTGTGAGCCAGGTGGAGTGGGTGGAGACAAGTGTCGGGGTGATTTGTGACAGAAGGAAAGCAGCAGCAAATATGAAAGAGAAGGTTTACAAGATGGTATTGAGACCTGCTGTGATGTATGGCTTGGAGACTGTGGCACTAACAAAAAGACAGGAGGCAGACCAGGAGGTGGCAGAATTAAAGATGTTAAGATTTTCATTGGAAGTGACCAGGATGGTCGAGATTGGAAATGAGTACATCAGAAGAACAGCTCAGGTCGTGCAGTTTAGAGACAACGTTGTAGAGGCAAATCTGAGATGGTTTGGACTGTGCAGAGGCGGGATAGTGGTTATATTTAATAAGGATTGTGGATAGTCAATTCAATACATTTTAATTTTATCTATATAGCACCAAATCACAGCAGACAGTCACCTCAAGGCACTTTATATTGTAAGGTAAAGACCCTACAGTAATACAGAGAAAACCCCAACAATCAGATGACTCACTTTGAGCAAGCACTTGGCAACAGTGGCAAGGAAAAACTCCCTTTTAACGGGAAGAAACCTCCGGACATAAGCAGGTTCAGGGAGGGGCAACTGTCTGCCATGGCAGGTTGGGGTTGAGGGGAGGGAAACAGCTGCGCAGGAAACAGCACAAGAAGTAAAACTAAATACAGAACAGATGATACAAAAGATTGTTAGACATGTGAATTTGACACAGAGACAGAAGACAAACAGTACAAGAGATAGACCAAATGTGGGGCAGCAAAGACTAAACACAGAGACAAGACTAAGACTGAACATGGGACGCAAAGAAAAGGCAGGACAAACTGAAACAAGGTAAAAAATAAAATTAAATAAACATGGTAATACAAAAACACCTGCTCAAGCTGAAACACAAGAATATCGAAAATCAATACTAAACTCAGGATCAAAGCCAGAAATAAGCTATGAAACACAGAAGAAGAAATTAAATTTAAAAAAAACCCCATAAAAGAACAAAACACAAAGCACTGGGCGAGAGGCCCAGAACCATGACAAGGACTTCTTTGAGCAGTCTTGTAGGAATGGGGTCTAATACATACATTGATGGCTTAAAAGATTTAACTATTGAAGTTAACTAAGAAAGATCAGAGAAAGTCTAAATAAATATCAGTAGTATCAAAAGTAGCTGTATTTAAAGATATGTCTATGAGATGGTTATGATTTTTTTTCTCCAATGGTTAAAATTTTAATTGTGAAGTAATTCCTGAAGTTATTACTAGTTAATGTTAGAGGAATACTTGGCTCAACGGAGCTCTGACTCTGTCAGCCTGGCTACAGTGCTGAAAAGAAACCTGGGGTTGTTCTTATTTTCTTTAATCAGTTATGAATAGTAACATGTCCTAGCTTTACAGTTTTTTTTCTTTTTTAATAGAGCAACAAATGTTTTTTCCAGACTAAATGAGAGAGACAACGTTTCCTCTCCAGCTTATCTGCTTTAAGCAAAGGATATTGATATATGGACAAAGGATATTAAATTTGGAGCTGCCAGGCAGGAAGAAAAGACAAAGACCACAGAGAAGATTTATGGATGCAATGAAGGAGGCCATGCACAGGGTTGGTGTGACAGAGGACAATGCTAGAGAGAGGGTGAGATGAGACAGATGATTCACTGTGGCGACCCCTAAAGGCAGCAGCTGAAAGTAGAAGAAGAGCAGCCGCTCCTATGATTTTTGAAGCATAAATGAAATCACCAAAAGTGAAATGTGAATGCTGTTAAAAGAATGTACAGAGTTTGCATCAGGTTAATTTATTTAACTATTTATTTATTATGTTGCATCCAGGTCATGATGCTTGGGTTCCACCCTTTCCTACTACTGGCTCCTGCTGATCCTGCTTTTCCTGTTATTGGCTGGAGTCCTGCAGCCAGTGGATGCTCCACAGGGCCTATAGAGGTTGATTGTAGCTACACTTCAGGGCCTTTTGCCATTTGTTGATGATTAGAGCACCATGTACTTTTGAGTGTTTGAGTGCCCTGATGAAGCTTGGAGAGCTGCCATTTTCTGGGGAGTCTTCTTAACACACCAAGGTTAATTATGGAGTTCCACAGGGTTCTGTGCTAGGACCAATTTTATTTACATTATACATGCTTCCCTTAGGCAGTATTATTAGAAAGCATTGCATACATTTTCATTGTTATGAAGATGATATCCAGCTTTATCTATCCATAAACCCAGATGACACACATCAATTACTTAAACTGCATGAATGTCTTAAAGACATGAAGGCCTGGATGACCTCTAATTTCCTGCTTCTAAATTCAGATAAAACTGAAGTTATTCTGCTCGGCCCCACAAATCTTAGAAACATGGTGTCGAACCAGACACTTACTCTGGATGGTATTACCTTGGCCTCCAGTAGCATTGTGAAGTATCTTGGAGTCATTTTTGACCAGGATATGTCCTTCAGTGCACATATTAAAAAAAATATGTAGGACTGCTTTTCTGCATTTGTGCAATATTTTGCATACATTTAAGATATCCAGCTTTATTGATCCATGAAGCCAGATTACACATGTCAATTAGTTAAACTGCAGGAATGTGTTAAAGACATAGAGACCTGGATGAGCTCTAATTTCCTGCTTCGAAATTCAGATAAGACTGAAGTTCTTATGCTTGGCCCCACAAATCTTAGAAACATGGTGTCGAACCAGATACTTACACTGGACTTGGGCTCCAGTAACACTGAAATCTTGGAGTTACTCCCCCCACTCTCCTAAACCTTGTCAGGGACGTAACATAATTCAGGGCTTGTCTGGTATCTCTTATCCCAGTGCTGGATGCTGAACATTTGGAGGTTTTTATTTTTGGTGACTGGGTGGTTGGCATACCTGCCATCAGTGGTGAGCATGGCAACTGGTGCTTTGAGTGAAGTAAGTTTCTGAAAAAACTTTCTTGGGAGGAATTATATTTGTGTTGGAAAGATGAGTTGTTGTCCTTAGCAGCACATTTTAAATTAGATGTGGGCAAGCAAATGTTAAAAAAAGATTTGAAAAATGTGGTTTCAAATAAGCTGCTGGAGGAAGGGTTTCTTATTGTTCACCTTCTTCTTCAGCTTTCCCTGATAGATTTATGGATTCCCAATCAAAATCTGCAGTGCCAGTGACAGATGGGGAGTTGCCTGCTGTTGGGACGCCACCTCAAACTGCAAAAGTAACCAGTTCGTCTAGTTCTGTTAGTCCTTCTCACTCCCCTGAATTGAAAGAGGAAGCACTTCTTAAGGTACGCTAAGCAAAATTGCAGTTAGAGGCTGAAGTTTGAGCTTCGAAGTTGGAGCTGGAAGTACAAACTGCGAAATTTCTTAAACTCCAGAGATTGGAGTTGTAGTTGCAGGCTGATAATGAAATAAGGCTGTGTCAGCTAGAGCTGCAGGCACAGAGTTCTAACCCTGCTGTTCAGCCTCAGGGTACATCTGTTACAGCTGGTTCCACAAAACATAATCCAGGCCTTTCTCAGAACCCACCACAGGGTCTTCTACAGGATCTATGACTTCTTCAGCTGACCCAGGCTCATTTAATGTGAGTAAACAGATTGTGTTGGTGGCAGTGTCTCGTGAGTCAGAGATTGACACTTATTTCACTGTGTTTGAACATGTTTCTACTTCACTGCATTGGCCCAAAGAGTTTTGGCCTCTGCTACATCAGTGCACATTGGTAGGAAAAGCCCAGAAATGTGCTCAACTTTGTCATTAGAGGATAGCTTGCAATATGATAATGACCTGAGGACCGAGGAGAGAGAATGAAGAGCCTGAGCCATGTTTTGAACCATTCATACGTGAGGGATCTGTGTCTTTAATGGGTAAACCAGAGGATGAGTGACCTATAAAATTGTGAGGGGTACTGGTGGGTCTCAGTCATTGATTCTGGCTAATGTGTTGCCCTTGAGTGAGTCGTCCTCCTATCATGCTTGCACTCTGGTGCAAGGAACTGAAACGGATTATGTGCCAGCGCCCCTACATCAAGCGCATGTAAGATCCAAGGTCGTTAGTGTCATGGTTAGGGCTGTGTGGCAAGGAGGGGTGGACCCAAATGCAAGGAAGCAACACAAAACTAAACTTAAGCTGCTTTACTTGCAGAAGGCTCCAAAAGGTACAAAACACAAAATCCAAAAAATCTCAACCAAGGCTGACACAAAAGGCAGAATGCCAAACCAGGGAGAAAAGGGGGAAACAAAATACTAAACAGTGAAACACACAGCTAGGGGTAACACTGACAACACTGCAACAAAGAACAGAGAAAACCTGAGGGCTTAAATACACACAAGGAAATCAGGGAGAGTGGAAACAACAGGGAACAAGAGGTGAAACAAATGAACCTAATAACACAGGGGAAGCAAAACTAAACACAAAGCACAGGGAACATGAGACTGTCAAAATAAAACAGGAAGTGACTCACCACGATGCACACGCAGACTTAACAGAACACGAGGGCTAGGATACACAGAGGGAACCTAAACACCACACAAAGAACCACCCAAAGCGAGACAAAACACAAAAAGGGTCAGAACACAGGGATAAAACACACAGGAACACAGGGAAGACCAGAACAAAGGGAAACCAGAAAAACATACAAATGACTAAATAACAGAACACCTAACCATAACAAACTGAGGATCTAAACTATAAGAAACACTAAGAAACACAACCCGAAAAATACAACAAAACAGAACTACACAAAAAGGAACTCAAAACACTGGGCCACTGGCCCAGGACCATGACAGTTAGTGGGTTATGACGTTGTAGTACATCAAAGGTGTTGAGTTTATCATGGATAATGATATTGCTGGTGGGAAAGTGTATCTTGTACCTGAATTTTCAGACATCCTAGAAACAATTTCAGATTATTTATCAAAGTGTTATCCCTCTTCTCTGCTAGTGCTCTTACCAGGGCTCAGACTACGCGCATGATAGAGGGAGAAGATTTAGCAGATTCATTTTAACGTCAACATTGACTTAAGACACCCCTTCAAGTTCAAGTAGCAACACGTCTGATACTAAGGAGCTTGTGAGGTAGAACATGTCTTAGAGGTGAAGCCCTCTAGCACACCTTCATTAATACTGCCTGTGACACATGAAGCACTGCTGCCCAGAGCTGGCCTATCTTTGACTAAATGCTTTGCCTCCATGTCCCACAGAGGAGGAAGATGTTGCTCATGCACATATTTCTTGTAAGATGAGGTCCTTATGCACAAGTGGACCTCACATTCAGCAACTGTAATAAAAACTGAGTCTGAGAAAGTGAGTCTGGAAGATGCATCATGTGATTGGCATCCAGTGTACCAAATTGTGGTTGCCCATCACCAACATCTCTTGCACACGATCACCCATTATCTGGACATCTGGGAGTTACAAAGACTCACAACAAAATCCTCAGCTATTTTTATGGCCTGGGTTGAAAACAGATGTGTAGTTTTGCCGATCCTGTTGATTCTGCCAGATTTCAGGAATGCCAAATTACGTAGTCCCTCCTGCACCTCTTCATCCTATTCCAGCATTTGGCAGACCTTTTGAGCATGTGATTGTGGACTGTGTTGGCCCACTACTGAACCACAGTATAAATTACAACTGTGACACCAAACATTAAGCGCTTGTATTTGATGTCATAGAGGTGAATGTCCCCAACAATTTCTGTAGTCTCATTTAGCTGCTTGTTGGGATTAGTGAAAACCTCAAAATTCAAAAGGGTAAGTGTATTTTATGTTGTAGAACAAAATATAAAAGGCTTTTGTTAATCTCAAAAAACCTATTCAAAAAATCTGCTGACTGTGAGACAAGGGAGAGTGGAGTCGGAGTCATTCCTTCAGAATACTATTAGAGGCACATTTTGATATGATAAATCATAATGTGGGAAATAATTTGTGAATACTTGTCATAAGACAATTCAAAGCAGATTCACTGACAGCAGAGTTATCTTCCAACATAGCTCTATATCCATTAAATTTGGTTCAGACTTCAGGTGACAGTATTCATACTAAAGGTGCCATGCTGGAGCATTATACAAGATTATATTATATAAATTATATAAATTTCAATAACAGAAATAAATAAATATGCAAAAGCAAACAGCTAAATGGTTAGCTTGGCTGTATGACAACACATTATGTGTGATCACAGAGAACAGGACAAGTGCTATAGGTTAACGGAGTAACACTCACCAGAGTGCATCAGTATCCTACCCACAGTTGACTGCAAAATTAAGAAGACACCTTTATGCCATGTCTAATTTTCTGTGTGACTGCAGGTTTTAATTGGTGATATAGCCAGTCACACAGCAGCTTTTGCTAATCTGCATTTCTGTTGATATTTTTTTTTAGATTAATAATTATTTGATTTGCTTCACTTGGTTTTCTCATATTTTCTTCTCCTTACCAGATGTTGGCTGTGATGGGCAGTTTAGAGAAATGAGCATTTGGCTGTTTTTTTTGTTGTTTTTTTTAAAATGTTCCTCAGATGTTTTTCTGTGGCAAAGAAAAGAACTAGAAAGTCTTTTTTACATGAAACCAACATTCTTCATTCATCTGTGAACAAGTGTTAAATCAAGCACATATCACTCGAGCTAGCTCAATTTGCTGAATAAAGGTTAGTAAGGTTCAAATGAAAGTTCAGAAAATTTGACTTAGATTATTTTTAACTTCATCTTTTCCCAGGAGTCAGACATGCACTTTCATTCTCAAATGAAAAGTCGAGCCTTTGTGCTTTCAGCAGAAACTGAATGTTTTATATGAGTACCGCAGGATTCTTAATTTAAACTGCAGTCCCGTCACATACTGGTAAGAGTGAATTTTCCATACTGAATACATTGGAAACAGAGATGTGGATAAACGCTGCAGTAATGACATCGCTTAAACACTCACTGGACACTTTGCACCATATTGAGGTTGGACCCTTTTTGCCTTCAGAACTGCCTTAATTCTTCACAAGATAGATTTAACATGGTGCTGGCAACATTGCTCAGATTTTGGTTCATATTGACACAATAGCATTACACATTTGCTGCAGATTTGGGAACTGCACATTCAAAGTGTGACTGTCCCATTCCACCACATCCCAAAGGTGCTCTATTGGACTGAGAGCTGTCCAGTGGAGGCCAGTTCAATTCAATTCAATTCAATTCAATTCAATTCATTGAAACCTTGGTGACAGTGGGAAGGAAAAACTCCCTTTTAAGAGGAAGAAACCTCAGGCAGAACCAGGCTCAGGGAGGGGCAGTCATCTGGTTGGGGCTGAGGGGAGAGAGACAGGACAAAAGACTGGCTGTGGAAGAGAGGCAGAGATTAATAATAACTAATGATTAAATGCAGAGTGGGGTATAAACAGAGTAAAACTAAGGGAGGGTTCAGGGTCACCTGATCCAGCACTAACTATAAGCTTTATTATAAAGGAAAGTTTTAAGCCTAATCTTAAAAATAGAGAGGGTGTCTGTCTCCTGAATCCAAATTGGGAGCTGGTTCCACAGAAGAGGGGCCTGAAAGCTGAAGGCTCTGCCTCCCATTCTACTCTTAAGTATCTTAGGTGTGTAAACATTTCAGAGAAAATAAAGTTGAATGCAGACTGTGCAAAGCAGAGCTTTCTCTCCACAGCCGCGTTACTACTTATATTTAAAATGTTGGCACCCTGGAGCTGTGACGTCAGCTCTGGATGGATACGTTTGATAGAGTTAGTGTGTCGTTGATACCCTGTTATTGTATCAATGATGTGACTGACTCCAGAGCTCAGATTCCTCCAATGCAATCCTCAATTCATGAACTGAATCATCTGCAAATTTTTCATTGTTATTTTGGACAGCAAAAAACTGAAAGTGAAGTCACCCCTGAGTTGACTGTGTTTCATTAGTAAAACCGGATTTTAACTAACAGAATAACAGATTACTGACCTTGGCACTGACAGTAGCAGGGACAGGCTCCAGAGTGACCCCACCCTAGCAAGACGGAATACATGGATGGAGAATCCAAATTGCTGTGGAGCAAAAGAAATAACGTTTTCCTCTTTTCCAACTACAGCTCCTGGACCGTGGTCAGCTGAGGCGTGACGTCACTTCCAGCTTCACCCTCTGAGGTCAAAACAGCGCAGATTAAAGATTACAAATTCTAGACATTTTTTTTTTCAAGCACGGCTAATTTTTACAAGCATTGCTGCCATGTTAGATTGTGAAGTCAGGGCTTGTCTGAGTTTCTGAGGTGGCTTGTGATCGCTGAGTTTTATACTGTACTTTTCTATACTGGGTCACAGAAAAATATGATTACAGTATAACTTTTACCTTATCTGTTTATGTCAGAGCGAACCTCACTTGAGTACAGTGAACTCATTGTTCAAGAAACCAGTTTGAGATGATCTGAGCTTTGTGATATGATGTGCTACTCTGCTGTGGTCATAAAGGGATGGACAAGGTCTGCAGCAATATTCAGGTAGACCATGAGGTTTAAAAGATGCTCATTTGGGACTAAGGGGCCCAAAGGCTCAAAGATGTCTGGCCATTTTCATCTAACCTCTGGCATTTTTGCCAAGAAAACTGCCACTGGATGGATACTTTCTAATTTTTGGACCGTTCTCTGTAAACCCTACAGATGGTTGTGTGGGAGAATCACAGTACATTCTCAGTTTTGAAAATACTTGTCTGACAACAGCAACCATGATGCTACATTCAAAGTAATTGAGATTATCCCCATTCTGGTTGTCTTGGCCATAGCTATATGCCTCAACACACTGAGTTGCTGCTATGTGATTATGTGATTAGATAAGCAGTTGAACAAGTGTACCTAATAAAATAGCTGGTGAGTGTATATCAGCTTCAAATCCTAAGATTATCTGCTAGAATGTGTTCATATCAACAGCGTGCTGCCAATTGACAATACAGTCAAATAATGTTGCACACATGCATCCACATTTCTCTGGCTCTCTTCATGTGGACATTTACAAATACACACCACATTCCCAAGTGCTCCTTACCACAACCTCCGTCTAAGCCTAATTATAAACTGCCTCAACCCTAAAACAAAATCTTAACTCTCAAACATTCTTTGAAGGCATGTAAGATGGCAAGGATTTGCATGAATTTTCTCCAAAGGTCCAAACCTCAAACAAGTCCTCACAATGATAGCAAAGCAAACACACTGACACAGACACTGGACTTATTTATTCTACAAAATAAAAGTCTAAGCTGCCTTTCAAGGGCTTTGATGACATTTTCTGCAGCAGTCCATCTGTGATTCAAATGCAGTTTTTTCTTTTTCATCTCGGCTCTCCCTGCTAACAGGAGAGAGATTGAGGAGATTTAATGCAGGCTACACAGTTGGCTTGGGGGGGAAAGACATGGGAATAAAGGCTGGGAGATATGCGAACAAGTAGTAATCACTGCGATTATTATCATCACAACTGCTGCTTTTGACTTCAGGCTTTGGCCACTGCAGCATACTCAGTCCCCTCTGCATGTGTGTGTGATGTATTCCACTCTTCTATTTAGAGCCACTAGCTGGATGTTAATGTTTCAGCCCCATTCACTCCCTTACTTTTTCTGTTTTTGACTTTCTCCATCAGGTCCCACTTTTATCTGTCCTCCACCACATCACCACAATTGAGGCATTCTACTGACATTTCTTTTAATAGAAAACACTGACATCAAAAAGGACAGTTAATCAATACCTTACCTCTGTATGGCTTATTGTCATTCTTAACTCCAGCAATCTGTCCCACTTGTTCTTCACACACTCCTTGCTTCCTCATTCATTCTTTTTTATAAATCTCTCTGACTGATTTTTTTTCATGCCATTACCCCCCCATTTCTCACCATTGTCAAACTCACATCCTCTCTATCCTTCCTCTAACATTTTGTATGTCTCCGCTTCATCCCTCCAGAATGGGTGGTTTTACTGTTTCCTGTCACTCACATAGCCCCCACAACAAGAAGGCGCATCATTAATGATATACTGAAGCCATGAACTGAAATTCAACATCCAAGGAAATTTTATTTTATTGTCATATTTTTAACTGTGGTGATTATTTTGAGAAAAAACACAGACGAGCAGCTGGGGAGCAGCTTGGGAGCCAGAAAAGCGGATAAAAATGCAATAATTCTCCGTAATTAAATTTATTGCTAGAATTTAACAGGAGAGTTTCCTTCTGTCAAACAAAAAAGATCTGTGATGAGAACAGACCATCAAATGTTTGTTTGTGCTCCAGTTTTCTAGAGATGAAATCTACTATGTTATTAGTTAATTACATATGCCTGCTATAAGTAGCAGGCATATGTCTGTGCATTGCACCCACAAAGTTTATGGTTACACCTTGCTGATCAAACTTGCAAAACATGACCATTTTGGACTCTAGAAATTAACATGGCAGCAGCCAGAACACTAATGTTGGGGCTTCAAAAGTCCAGAAACCAGTGGGTGACATGGCTGTGGCTATATCCATCTTTCAAACATAGTCAGTGGGTGTGCCTTCACTAGTCTCAGAACATGTCCTTCCTATCTTTTATTTCAGTTTTGTCCATACAAAAGGCAGAATTCAACAACACATTTCATGCTGTCATTTGAACCCCAGCTCTCTCCAGCACACTGAAGTGCTGAAGTACAACTGCCATTGTCTTGGACATACAAATTCACAACAATGGAAACATTTGTTTTTGAGTTATCACCCCCGTTTTATACATTGTTGCCAAACTATTTGTTTTTCTTCTTGACTCTCCACTGTTGTGTCTGTAGGACAGAATTCCTGATAAGGTTTCAATTTTTATATATATATATAAATATATATATATATATATATATATATATATATATATATATATATATATATATATATATCACCGTTGTGATGCAGTTTGCATGCTGTCCCTGTAACTGGCTGTTCTAAACTGGCAGTAAGTGTGAATCATTGAGGTTGAACTTTGATAGTACAGTTTGGCCGAGCAAAATAAAGCTCCCATTAGTCAGTTCAGTTTGGGTTCACATATGTGAAATCAATTTAAGGTATATCTAAGATAACACAAAGTCTACCCAGTCTAGAGTATACCCACTGCACACAGTTCACTGCACACAATTTGGCTGCCACATCCGAAAGCTTCTGCTATTTGCTCAAAGCCAGTGTTTCCCATTAAGAGAAGCTGCTGCATCCCCCAGCGCTTACATTTCTGAGTTGGTTGTTTCCTCTAGAGATGTCTGCACACCAAACATCAGCTCGGTACATATTTTTAATTCATACAATTATGAGTTTTAATGTGACCTAGCTGATTGAACTGTTGAATAGCAACAATAATAGTATGCTGCACTTCGCATTTACTGATTTACTGTACAGAAATAGCTGATGAATATAAAGTGTGATAAGTTATTACCACAATATTCTCCCTCCCTTCCAGTTCACAGTCCAATTAATTGAACTCTGCTCTTCATGCAGCCTGCTTTCCCCTTTTAATTTTGTCATGCTCTTTGAGATCACTTCTTCTCAAAGGAAATAAAAGTGAAGCACCTGTCTCTTGTAGCTTGGCTCTCTATCTTACAATTGTAAATTTATTCTGTGATTATAAACACAGTAGGTATTGTGTGTGCTCCGAGCCAGCAGATGTAAAATTATGTCCGGCAGAATGGTGAGCATGAGTGACATTTCTGAAGGTATTAGGCTTCAGTAGTTTTTATTATCTTTGGTCCCATTTGTGTACTCTTGACTTCTACTTCTAAGGTCTCTGGATTGCTTGTTATCTATCAGAGAGGCCTCAGTCTTTATGGCTTGGGGGGAGCACCCTGTCTGATGTGGTTGTTAGTAATACTGGGGCTCCACAGGGGATGGCCCTGTCTCCATTCCTATTTACTCTGTACATCTCAGATTTCCAGTGTAATAGTGAATGTAGAAGAACCGCAGAAGTTCTCTGATGACACTGCAGTGGTTGGGTGTATTCGTGGTGGGCAGGAGTCGGAATGCATGGAGTTGAATTAACCTCCCTTTAAATGTCAGCAAGACAAAAGAGATGGTGGTTGACTTCCGCGGGGGGGGGGGGTTGAAACAGTGGACATCTACAGGTACCTGGATCAGTTTAATGACAGGCTGGACTGGAAGACCAACAGAGGTGCTGTGTACCGAAAGAGGATGAGCAGACTCTACTTTCTGAGAAAGTTCAGATCTTTCAGTGTGTGCAGCAAGATGTTGGAGATCTTCTACCATTCTGTCATAGCAAATGTGATCTACTTTGCTGTCATCTAGTGGAGAGGCAGCATCAGCGATCAACAAATTACGCTACAAGGCTGGAACCCTCATTGGCCAGAATCTGGGGATATTTGAGTCAGTGAGGACAGGAGGTCACTGAACAAAATGCTCTCCATAATGGACAATCCATCACATCTGCTCCAGTCCACACAACAGAGGCAACAGAGCTTATTCTCCCTGAGACTTATTCAACCCTGCTGCCATAAAGAACACCACAGGAAATCAATTCAATTCAATTTTATTTATACAATGCCAAATCACAACAAACAGTCACCTCAAGGCCCTTTGTATTGTGGGTAAAGAGCCTACAATAACACAGTCCTACTGTTCTCTATAAAACTCTACAGCAGCTCGTTTTTTAGATTTATTTTTATTTTTATTTAACTCCATCCATCCATCCATCTCCAGGGAATCTCTTGAAATCTGGTAAAGATGTTCATTTGAACTCAAGAATTAACTGGTCACCGTGACCCCATTTATTTTTGTCATAACCTAAAAATGGATACACTAATTGGAACAAAATTTAGAACTTATGTAATACAACAAAATAATGACGTCATATCCAAAAAAGGGTCAAAGGGTAGCTATGCTGTGACATTATAATCTGCAAAAATACCATATGATAAGAAGAGAAGGAGAGATCATTATCAGATTTCACATTGAGTCAGACATTGAAGCTGCAGTGCTGATATTTGACTCCCACCATTAAATTACTTCAGTATTAACCGCATACAGACATTGATGCTAGCTGCACCTTAATTGCTTGAAGGATTCATACAGATGCTAATCACTAAATCTAATTTTAAACAGTTTTAAAACTGTACTGTCCCCTTAAGCAGGCAGCAGCTTCACCTTAAGGCACTGGAGGGAGTTGGGACTCTAAAAAAATATCTATCTATGTCTGTGTGACTGACTATGTTGGATTTTTTCAGTCCAGAACTTTTTGGCTAGCTCTTATTCCTCAGGAGACATTTGTCTCCCTTCCTTAGTACTTCCATCTTCAACTCATCTGTGCTGACCAGCTTGTTTGCCCTTATCCCTATCCCCCATGGCACAGTCATAATTGGATGAGCAGCAGGGCACCATCGAGATTGTGTGTGTAGTGTAGTGTGCATGCCACATACAATGGGCAATTTTTATGTGGATTAAGATGCTGAAAAGATTTTTGTCTTCATAAGGTTGCCAGCGTGGCTTCTTGTAAACCACATTCAAAAGCCCTAGATGATGTTGATATCATGACAAAAACCACATTTTACCTTTTGGCATTTTTTGTTGACTCAAATAAAGTCAACAGTCTGATTAACAAAGAAATGCTGTCTGATCCTGAACACAAAAGGCATTGCATGCCACGTGCCTCAAAGTCCTGGAAGTAAAGCTTAAACAATTGTTGATTAAAGGAATAATTGACCAACTTTGAAAGCACATAAAGCTTCTTGCTGAGAGTTAGATAAAAAGATCAGCATTTTCCTCATCTGTCTAGAACATAAGAAGCAACATCCAGCAGTCTGTAACAGTAGTTTGACTTTAAAATTGGAATGCTCACTAATTAACACGCCACATCTTGTTCATTATATTTGCTCAAAAACAAATCTCATTCCAAATCCCCTGGAAGTGGCTGTATTTGGTCAGAAATATCCCTAATTATCATAACTATAGATTCAATTTCCTGTTGTGGTCAAAAGTTTGCATACAATCATCGTGGTAATTTTGGGCTTTTAATGATTTCTTTGAACTGTTCTTTTTCAAGAGTGGAATGAATGTACAGCATACATCTTTAATGACTTAAAAAGAAAAAACAAGAATTGGGTGCACAAGTTTGAATTTATTTTGGATTTTGTCAAAAGTATACATACAGGCTCAAATATATACATACGCTCACTTAAATGTTTTAATAAGTGATGCTGAAGGTTCTACAGTGTCCTTGACAAGGCCAAGGCCTGGTAACTTAGTTAGTTAACAGGCCTTAATTAATTAGTGATCATGATTGACTACAACTGGTAGTTTCTCTTTGTTGGCATAAAAAGCTTTTGTATGACAGCCTCCATTAGATTGACCAATACTCAGAACAATGGGAAATTGTTACTTCTTCTACTCTTGGGTGCCTGCATTGTGGGGGGTGGGGGGCGTCGGGGGGGACACAAAGACTACACAGACCACGCATCACTCACAATTGTAGGGTTTTGGAGAGGCCACGTGTGGAGTCGTGCGGCCATTTGCCTCTCCTTTTTAACTGCATTATAGTCATTATAATTCACAACACATCCTGATACACACAGGACCTTTGGGGCAGGCACGTTCCCCAGAGGTTGATGAGATGGGGCTGCTGAGGTGGGCCCACTCAGATCCTCACTACTGTCTGTCCCCAAATTTTATTTGCACTTTAGACATGGAGGGTTCTGGGGGGCAAGCACTGATGACCACCAGTTGGGTGCTTGTGGCACAACGGTCCCCTCAATTTTAACTGCACCCTATACAACTCATAAATTCACAAAACATAAATACACACACTTATAAAAACACTTACAAGGTGGGGTGGGGGAGGGGTGGGAGGGTCATCCCACACCCCGATTTCTTACGCCTCGTCTGGGGTGGGGGTCAGGTGGTTCTTTGGGGACCAGGCTGGCGGCATCTTGGGGTCGCTGTTGGCCCCGGGGGGCGGGAGGGGGGGGTTCCACTTGCCTCAACTTCAAAAGGTGGGTAGATATGGATGAATGTGTGTCTTTGTTTATTTTTCACAGTCTTCGTGAGTGTATTTGGGTGGTGTATGCATATGTGTGTATCTGTGCATATATGTGTATGTGGAAAATAACAAATAAATAAAGTAAAGGGAAAAACATTAACAGAACAAGCCTATAGAGTACCTATGGAGCTCTTCTTGAAAGACCAAATATGTTTGGCACACCTGTGCATTCAGATCACAGTTCTGCTTGCAAGATCTGCCATACATGACAGGCTTAAAAAAAAAGAACAATGGGAGAGTCCAAGGAACTCAGTGAAGATCTACGAAGGAGAACTGCAGATTTACACATGTTGTGAAGGTCTCTTGGAACCATTTCTAAACAACTGCAGTTTCCAAGATCATCAGTTGTAGATTTGGAAGAAGACCCAAACTGTCACCATCGGATGAGAGGAAATTGGTTAGGATGCTCAGGAACCACCAAGGCTCAAGTCTGCCACTGCCATGAACTGGAAACTGCTGGAACACCAGCGTCACTGTCCACAGTGAAGCGAATTTTACATCCCCATAGACCGAGATGGTGCAGGCCAAGAAAAAACCACTGCACTAAAATCAACACTTGCAAGCATGACTGTAATTTGCAGCTGCCCACATGGACAAGCCAAATGCCTCCTGGAGAAAATTTTTATTGTCAGACGAAGGAAACATTGAGCTATTTGGCCACAATGACAAGAGGTGTGTTTGGAGGAGTAAAGGTGAGGCTTTCAGACCTAAGAACAGTTTTTGTTTTTTAAAGTAATTAAAGCTGTCTGCTGTACAATCATACCACCCTAGGAAAAAAAACAGTTCAAAGAAATAAGTAAAAGCCCCAAATTATTATGACATTCATGACATTCATGATGACTGTGTGTAAACCTCTGACCACAACCATATATTCACTGTTATTTTGTTATCAGATGTTTAAGTAAAGAATATCTAAAGTGTGGGAAAAAAATATAATGTCTTAATGTTGCCAAGTCCACTCTGCTCCATCCTACGTCTGCTACCCACATTGTCTTCTATCCCAGAATACTCTACTTCAGGGGTCAGCTTGGACAGAAAGGCTTACCGAGCAAGCCTCTTTTGGTGTACCCTTTGACATATTATCACATTTTCCCTTTAACTTTACCTCACAAAATCTGCTTTTTACTTCTCTATCCATCTGTATCCCTACATTTATTTGCCCACTCCTTTCTAAAATTGGAGATTTTTTTTTCTTTAGCTCATTCAGTTCCTCTCACTTAATCGCTTCTTTTCATACACACATAAACACAGAGAAATGTACTTCTTGTTAGTTTCCTCTTTCATCTCAACAGCTAGCTGCATGAAATCACTTCACCCAATGTTCCATTTTATTCTGTAGTACACCATTTTAATGTAATCTGCCTTTTATTCGCTTTTTTGTGTGGAATACACGAGGCAGGCAGATGCTTTTTTCCCCCTGGTAATACCATTAGACGAAGACACATAGCCATCACGTGGGGATTAAGTAATGTCCGCTGTTTCATTCACTGTCATCCCTCCATCAGCACCTCATTAGTGTTTCAACAAAAGTTGTCAATATAAGCACACAAACAGCACAAAGCTGTGCAGTCTTCTACCTGCTTTCACATCTCTGACAGAGCAGAGAAAATTACTTTATAAATAGGTAACCATCAATACTGCAATTTTCTTAAAATCATTACCACATACAGTCTACACTCTTCAGCACAACTAAGCCCTCCATTTCCTGTCCTAGCCAATTCAACCCCTTCTTCTTTTTTTTTTTTTATCCCAAACAGAGTTTTTGTATCATTGTTCAATGCTGTTCTCTGATTGCAAGATCACATAATGACCGTTGTGAAATTATTCCACTCCTTGCAAACCAAAAACACCAACTCCAAGTTTCTCAGCAGCAATAATTTTGTTGAAATTATACAAAACACTGCATTGTTTAGTCATATTCGGTGTCCAGACATAAGAATAATTATTACTTTATGCACCTTTGTGGCAAAAGCACATATTCGATTCCACAAATATTTTGAGGGAGCAGTATGATCCTAACATGGAATACAATGTTGCAGTCCCAGTTGGTGGTTTGAAGTTAAAAGCTACAAATTTACATGAATTGCAATGCAACTTTTCACTGCTATCAAATGGTTGATATGCATCTGAAATGTGTTGACCCATTAGAAACTATGAAAAAACACCTTTTATGGCTATTCTTTCCAACCTCTGTGAAAAACAGCTTTGTTTGTCACTTGAAAGAATGCATTTAAGTTTAAGTAGTTCAGCAAATCATGAGCTCTTCTAAAGTATTACAGCATTGTTCTGGGTTGTTTGTCAAAATGAGCTACCAGCATATACAGTGGGGGAAATAGTTATTTAATTAAAAAAAAACATTATACATAAAAGTTATGAATTGACTTGCATGTTACTGAGTAAGCATAATCCCCTGGAACTCAAATAGAAGTCTAGCTCCAACAGATTGGCTGTATCAAATGGGCACACCTGTCTCACCTCACTATGTGTATAAAGCACACGTGTCCACAGAATTAATTTCTTCCATTCCAGCCTCTCCAACAATATCGGCAAGACCAATAAACTGTCAAAGAACATCAAGGAATAGGATTGTACACCTGCACATAGCTGGAATGTGCTACAAGACCATCAGCAAGAAGGTGAGAAGGTGACAACTGTTGGAGTGATTATCCAGAAATGGAAGAGATATAAAATGACCATCAATTGCCCTTGATTTGGAGCTCCATGCAAGATCTTGCTTTGTGGGTGAGGCTCATCATGAGAAAGGTGGTGGATTAACCCGAAGCTGCACAGGAGGTGTTTGTTAATGATCTAAAGGCAGTTGTCTTTGGTATCAACTTGACCTGTTGTGTTTGGAGGAAAAGAATGACCCAAAGAACACCATCCCCATTATGCTTTGGGGCTACTTTTCTGCTAATGGTACAGGACTTCACTGCACTGAGGGATCAATGGATGGGGTCATGTACAGTAAAATCTTGGACACGAACCTCCTTCCCTCAACCAGAAAACTGAAGATGGATCATTGATAGGCCTTCCAATATGACAATGATCCAAATCATACCACCAAGGTAACAAAGGAGTGGCTAAAGAAGAAGCACATTAAGTAGCCTAACCAGTCTCCAGACCTGCAATCCTTACAGAAAATCTGGGGAGGGAGCTGACGCTTCAGTTGCCAGAGTTGCAGCAAAGAAAATGAAAGGATTAATAGAGTTTCTGCAAGAGAGGAATGGACGCAAAATCCCTCCTGAGATGTTCACAAAACTGGTGGCAACAAGAAACTGCTGTGCTTGCCAACAAGGGTTTCTCCACTAAGTGCTAACTCATGTTTTGCTTGGGGATCACTTGTTTATTCAATTCAGTGACATGCAAATCAAATTACAGCTTTAATGTAATGTGTTTTTTGGGGGATTTTTGGTTGCTGTTCTATCTCTCTTT
>JAMQGT020007702.1:0-44469 GCA_024447675.2 Pterophyllum scalare | reverse complement strand
TGTTATGCCCTGCTGCTCGACTAGTACGTATTGCTGTAGCAAATGTTGCAGTAATGATATAGGAAATGGTTGCTTGCTTTTATGTGGGTTGGAGCTGAACACAAACATCAGGGAGTGTAATATGGCTGTACACAGACAACAGACCTGATCAGCCTAAACAAATACTAACATATGTCGAAGATGGAGAGGTGTGGAGTAACTTTTAAAGGAATAGCATTCTGTAGGCTATTCTAATTATTTTAATTTACTATGAGTATGGCAAATTAAATTCTTATTTTGTATTCAAGGGATATATCAAAACTATAATTTATTCTGTGAACCAATTTATAGTTCAGAATTAAAAAACTGATTGTTAGCGGTATAAGTAGGATAAGCTCAGATTACTGAAACAGTTCGTGCCCTAAAGGCTTTATTTTCTGCAGAGGACTTAATGGAGAAACTGGATGAATACATCAACTTTATCCACGAGGACCGCCCAGGTCTGGTGAAGAAGGTGCGGCACTCTGAGCAGCTGCCTTACCCAGGCCAGACTGTCCGGTTGGAAAGCTGCTGTAGGAGACGTGATTGCCATCTTGGACGCTCACATAGAGGTCCATGTACAGTGGTTGGTTGAAGACCGAGTGACTGTTTTGTAAGCTGTGGTGATAGTTATAATTTACCTTATCTTCTTTGAAACTGTTATTGTCTGTCTAGGGCAGAGCCATTCTAGCTCGGATTAAGGAGGACCGCACTGTGATACTGACGCCTGTTTTTGACAAAGTCAATTCTGATGACCTGACACTGACTCCCTATGGTTCTGCAGCCCATGGTTTTGACTGGGCTCTCTGGTGCGTCTGAGTCCTTCAGACCTGAGTGGTACACCCTAAAAGATGAGTCGACGGCTCCTGGCAAGTAAGAGTCGCACTTTACACAGATCACATTTTACATATGAACTAGCAACACTATCAGGAGAATAAAGGCAAGACATTTCAGACGGTTCTTTCTTACCGGAACCATTGGCTTCAGAAAGCTGTGGACACTGTACACATGAAGTGAGTGTTGCCAAAACAGTCAAGGATGGTTACAGACAAAATCTTCCGCATTAAGCAATCAACAGATTGTAACACAACACCCATGTGGGTGTCTATAGGTTGCACAAAAACACTTTGTGCAGTGCGGTAAGATTTTTCACTTTTTCAAATGTTTCCTTTTGTTTAATGGTGTCACCAGGAGCCCCTCAGTCATGGGGATACTTGTAGCTGATCGCAAGTTCTTTGGAGAGATCGGAAGCCTTGACGGTGGAATGAAAATATACGGCGGGGAAAATGTGGAGCTAGGCATCCGGGTAAATAAAGTGACTGATTACAAATCTTACTGGACATAATGTGTCAAGTTTCATTAGAAGCACATTAGTCTACATTTATTTAGTCCCAGTACAGATGCTATAAAAGATGGACGTAGCCACCACCCAGTTGTTTGTGAAGTCCTGTTCTGAAGCCTTGAAGTGAGTGTGTTTGTGGTTGCCGTCTTGATGTTTTGGCATTGGCTGATGACCTATGTACAAGATGTTAGTCAGTGATGTTATGACCCGGCTCAAAAGCCACAACAATGAAACATTGCTTTATCTTAAATGACTTAATAACCTCAGTTAAACAGAGAGCATAAAGGCAAGAAATGGCATCTCCCCAAAGCAATCCTCAGGCTTGCCTTTATCCACACCTCCTCAGGTGTAGACAATTGTCAGTTAAGCTTCGGCAACACCTAGAGACTCTCACACTGCCATGGCCATGTAAAGGTTGCAGAGGGATGTAACAGTGAGCGTATCCTGGATAATCCTCCTTTCTGACAGTGAATAACCAAAATTTACAAAATTGACTTAATGTTTTATTGAATATAATTAGGAAGGAGCGACCGAGCTCATGAAGTCATCAAGAAGGTGTTTAAAGAGGTCAGGGCTGAGGGCCATTTTCCCATAGACTCATATAGAACTGGAAGTCTTTTTGCAACCACAGCTATCGTCCCCTGGTGGCTATGAAAAAGAACATGGGTGTAAGGGTCTTTGCGTTGGCTTCACTTGCACTGTCTGAGCCAGAGATAACTCTAGGGAGAGCAAAGATTGATGCTGCTGAGTTTGTATTGATCACTGTTGTTCCAGCACTTTTTCCGCCATCTATGTCATGGGTGCCATGAAATTTAATAGAAATTCTAGTTGTCATACACTATATGGACAAAATTGCATGTCAAGAAGCTGCTTGGCTATTTGAACCCCATAAAGCTCCCAGCACACAGTTTTGATGTTCACACCAGAGAAGGTTTGAAGTTCTGCCGTTATTGAGTCAGCAGAGTGTTGGTGACTTTTACGCACTCAGCAGTCCTGCTCTGTAGCTTTACGTTGTCTGCCACTTTGTGTCTGAGTTGCTGTGGTTCCTAATCCCTCCACTTTGCAATAATTCCACTCAGAGCTGATGGTGAAATATCTTGGTGGGACATTTCACAAACTGACTTATTGCAGTGATGACATTCTGTTACAGTACCACACTCAAATTCAGATCAACTCTTTAGAATGAGCCATTGTCTGACAAATGTTTGTAAAGGCAGACTGCATGGCTAGGTTTATACACCTGTGGCAGTGGGGCTGAAAACACCTGAATTCTAAGATTCCAGTACATTTGTCCATATAGTGTTTCTAAATGACTTTATTGATCCTCTGATACTCCCTCTATCGTGAACATGGTGAGCTATACGTGTTTAGATATAATCATTTCAGAGTGTCATTCGACATGTGTTAGCTAATGATGGACATAGCCACCCTGATGGGACCCAATTGGTTGTGGACTACCATTTCGTAAGTCTTGAGATGAGCATAGAGTCTTTATGTTCAATAACCTGAAGACACTATTTACACCCATGGGGTAACAACTTATCAGTTATAAGGTAGCCACCCCTCTAAAGGGGACCATTATTCATAAAGTTAACATCATGCTGCGTTCAATAGCAAGTAAGAAGCAAATAAGATTATAAACTCATATGGAAAGTGGGCTCATACTTCTAGCAACAGAGTCTAGCAGAGGGCCATTTTCTCATAGACTTCCACAGTTACACTTTAAAAAGAGACACCCTGCTGGCCATTAGAAAGACTACAGGTTTGTAGTACTCGAACACTGGCTTCATTTTTCAGACCCAGAAGCTCTGCTGGCCTTATCTGCAGCTTTTGACATTACTGAACATGAGCTGGGTTGACTTTTTTTAGCACTGCTGTTAAAAATGGTTTCATCGTCATTATTGGACATTTCAGAATTTGTATACAAATTCTGAAATGTCTTTTTATGATCTAAAATCATAAAGACTATTTTATTCAAGATGTTTGCCTGCCCTTTATGTGGTAGTCTGCACTGTCTGCACACTATGCTTATTTATTTAGTGATAATTTTTTATGAGAATTTCTATTTCACGAAATGCATTACATGCCCCAATAATCTACTTTTAAATATTATATTTTCACAGGTGTGGCTATGTGGAGGAAGCATTGAAATTATACCTTGCTCCAAAATTGCCCACATTGAACGAGCATCGAAACCTTACCTCCCAGACCTGAGCGTCATGATGAAGCGTAATGCGCTGAGGGTAGCAGAGGTGTGGCTGGATGAATATAAACACAATGTCAACATTGCATGGAACCTTCCACTTGAGGTTAGAAGAGACAGCCCATCAATCCCAAGTTACATTTACCATCTGAATGCACAGATTTTACGGATGAGTGCTCTGTAATTTGAGTAATAGTGCAAACACCCTTAGGACAACAAAGATGCCTTTATTTTTGTTTTTCCCCACAGAATCATGGGATCGACTTTGGAGATGTGTCAGAGAGAAAGAAGCTCAGGCAGAGGCTGAACTGTAAGCCCTTTAAGTGGTATTTAGATAATGTTTACCCCATGCTGGACCCCCTGCATGACCTGCTCGGTTATGGAGCTGTAAGTCAAAAACAATTGTTTTGTCTGACTGCATGTAACTATCCGAGTCTCAGTTTGGATTCAGGAGACAGACACACTCTCTACTTTTAAGATTAGGCTTAAAACTTTCCGTTTTGATAAAGTTTACAGTTAGGGCTGGATCACGTGAACTTGAACCTCCTTTAGTTATGCTGCAATAGGCCTAGGCTGCTGAGGGCTTCCCATGATGCACTGTTTCTTCTTCACTCAGCTCTTTTCACTCAGTGTATTTACACTGTATATCACTCTGCATTTAATCATTTGTTATTATTAACCTCTGACTCTCTGCCACAGCATGTCCTGTCTTCCTCCCCTCACCCCCAGCCAGTGCCAGCAGATGGCTGCCCCTCCCTCAGCTGGGTTGTGCTGAAGGTTTCTTCCTGTTAAAGGGGGTCATCTCTGGGGTTGGATTTTTTTTTTTCCGTATTACTATAGGGTCTTTACCTTACAATATAAATCACACTGACGGGACTGTTTGTTGTGATTTGGAGCTATATAAATTAAACTGAACTGAATGTGAGAGGATAGATCTGATCACTGTTAAACCTTTTAAGACTCATTAATTAAACTTAAAGGTTTTCTTTGTTGCATTTCTCATGTATTAGGGCCCATGATGAACTCTGTACAAATGAATAGCTGTGACGTATCCCACTAGTTACCAGAAGTAGCTGGAGTTAGTGTAGAAATGGGGCCCACACAAACTGATCTGGCTTTAGATAACAATATTGGTGGTTTAAGTTTATCCACTTACCTGCCTTGTTTGATTATAGCAGAGCAACTGAACTCAATCTGTCTTCTTCAAGGTATTTTGCTAGTGTTAAGTTATCTCCTAATGTGCAAGAATAGTAGTAGTATAGCAAAATGGTATCATGAGTGGGTAGGGTCACCTGTGCCTCCAATGGTGTAGTAGTTTGGTAGCTTGACACGTGAAAAGTCACAGGTTTGATTCCAGCCAGAGACACAAATCCCCTTTGAGATTGTGTCACAAAGGGCATCCAGTGGGCTGTTTTCTCATAGACTTCTATACTAACTGGACTTCTTTTGCAACTACAGTCCCTGCCCTGTCTTGGCCATTAAAGAGTACAGAGCCTTCCACAGTGGTGCCAATTTTCAGACTCAGAAGCTAGGTCCATCTTTTACTTACAGACTGTCTTTAACATCCATCTTTTATTTACAGTCTGTGATTAAGCTCACTTGCTAACACTGCTGATTTCCTAACAATACACTGTGAGTGGAAATGCTACATGGATAGCCTGCCAAAATAGTACCAGCCAACTAGTTATCATGATCAATGAAACTTATGTATAATGATGCTGTTTCAACCAAAAAGCCACAAATGTAATGTATAAATGATACAGTACTAATTCAAGGTGATGCAAGGCAACTTGCTGTGACTTGGCTGTGCAGCTTCTCTGCCTTGTCAAGCGTAAGTCAGCCTTGTTGTCTTTATAAAATGACTCAGGCTTATATGCTGGTCCCTCAGGAGTCATACGTGACAAAATGCATACAATAGTCCAGTGTAACACTGCAAGTTCAAACTCGCCTATGTCTCAACTCCTGTGTGAATCTCTATTGCACATTGAAGGTCAGCATACAGCGGGCAACTGCCAACAGCAGGATGAGCCACAGTTACACCGAGACCCTTTAAGCAATTTTTTTACCATCATATTGTTTTTTTTCCCCTTATAATTACTATATATTTCTTTACAGGGATTAGTATATTTTCTTACTCTGTATTTATTCAGGGTGTGTTTCATACTGAGATCCTCTATAAAGCAAACTTTGCATGAATGCTCTCAGGGAACCCCCTTTTGGTGGTGCTTCTTCCAATATTTATTTGTATTTGATCTTGGCACAGTGGCATTGCAGTATTGGCAAACTCCCCTTTTACACTTGTTCTTTTTAAATATTAGTGTAATGGTCATGTAAATCAATGAGCCACAGCCCCTTTCTTTCCCTTCACCCAGTATTAGACCCTGAAGCAGAGTTGCAGCATTAGTTTTGTTTCAGTTTTGATCTCTTTCTAAAATCTAGTTAACTGATTTAATTTTTATTAACAACAATAACTTGTCTGCTGGATGCATGTTCTACTCTTTCTAATGAAAGCTGCTACAGTTAACTTCATATTTCTGCTTCTGTCGGCAGCTGATAAATGATCTGACGCCAGAGCTCTGTATTGACCAAGGCCCGACGACTGGGAACACACCCATCTTATATGGATGCCACTTCTTTATAACTCAAGTATGTTCAGAAATTCACTGCACGCAAACAGGTGGTGAATGTTTGTTTCTGGGTAATTATTGTATTGTGTTTTAGCACTGCTTTTATCGCACTGATGGACAACTCTACATTGGCGGGATCAAATCTCACAAGTACAACAACAACCGCTGTCTGGTGGACCCTTTCAGTGGAATCTACCCGGGACTGTATGACTGCAAAATGGCCAATCAGAAAAACTTTCACATGCAGTGGGATTTTAAACAGGTAAATATTTTAGTTTTTAAATATAAAATCAGTCAAATGTGAGAGACGTTCCCACATGACCCCCTCAGAATCATTTTTTTCTCATCCAGCTGAAAAACTGATTAGCTCATGCCACACCGAGGCCTCTGTCATTTGTCCAAAATTCACAAGAATTGCTAGTTTTTATCCATCCATCTATTAACTTCCGCTTATCCTGTTCAGGGTCACGGGGGGGCTGGAGCCTATCCAAACTGACATAGGGCGAAAGGCGGGGTACACCCTGTACAAGTCGCCAGCCTGTCACAGGGCCAACACAGACAACATCCACACTCACATTCATGCCTATGAGGAGACACAGACACGAGGAGAACATGCAAACTCCACAGAGAGAGAGAGAGGGACAGAGGGGCCTGGGCCAAGGTGGAATTGAACCCAGGCCTTCCAGATGGTATTAGAACTGTGAGGCAGCAGTGCTAACCACTGCGCCACCGTGCTGGAGAGGGAGATCAGAATTAAATCAAACTTGTACACAATGATCAGCTTTTTGTTTGTTTGGGTTTTTTTTTTTTTTTGGCATATTTACTGAAGCCATTCAAAATCTGACCTTGCTCTGAATATCGTCTGAGTTACAGATCCTTGAAGTATGATAACACCTTTAACACAGAAGGAATCACAACTTAAACTTATAAAAGTTATAACTTGGTTTGACCAGCTACCTAGCCCACATGGCGTAATAACCCTTTAAATTGAACTAAAATGCTTAATAAAGCACCCAGGGTACCGATGTTTGATTCTGTTACTCTACATCAAAGACGTTAAATTGGTGCAGTTTTGTTATTGATTGGATTTTGATTTGAAACCATGATAGAGCAAAAGGAGTCAGTTAAGGTGGTTTCAACATCTGACTTGGATGCTTCCTGGGCGTTTCCTAGGTGAGGTGTTTCAGGTATGTCCTACATGGAGGAGGTCCTGGGGTAGGCACAGCACACATGGGAGAGATTATATTTCTCTTGCACATACGTAGCTCCAGCTCTGCTTAGACTGCTGTTGCAGTCAGATGGCTGCATGAATGAATATATCCTATGATAGTGATAAAGTAAATCCATTTGATGGCAGTTTGTTAACTAAGCTTTAATGTTTTTCTTATAAGAGCTCAAATTTTCAGACTATGAAGGTAAAATTTTGCAAGGCTTCATTAAATACAATGAAGTTATTGTGTACACACACACACACACACACACAAACAAACAAACAAAAATCTAATTCTGAGGTCAGGTGGGAGGCACTCTGATTTCTGGAGAAGAAAAGGAAAACAATAACATGTGTTTATTTCCAGGGAGGACCCATCCAGAACAGAAAAACAAAGCGATGTCTGGAAGTTGCGAAGGATGGAGTCGGCTTTTACAAACTTGTTGTCCAGCAGTGCAGTGGTCAGAGCTGGAATATACAAAATTTAATCAAAGAGCTGTAAGAGACTGCTGGGCAGGTCTCAGAAGATAATGAGTCATTGTTGCTCAAAAATTTAACCATGTCAGAGAAAAGTCGAGTTGTCGCTCTTTACAGCAGCAACTAAAAAAACATTGTGCAGCACTTTTAAACTTACAGAGGTTTACAAAAAAGTCATGATGCACTGGCAAACATTTGAAGTGAGACACTTATATGAAATGATATATAATTATATTTTCATTTTTGTATTTACATCAGATATTTTTTTAATCAAATGTAACTTTTACTTACTTTTGTGAGACAGTAGAAAAAATGGTTTTGAATACAGAAATGTCCTTTGTGAACATTTGCTATTTATAGTTTGGTGTTATGAAAACAAAATGCTGGCTGTGAGTGACTTTGAATTCTTTTGTACCCTCACAGAATGAGTCACTATCACAAGGTCTCTTTGTGATGCATCTGGGAGCAGAATGCTTAGTGGCATAAGTCCCGTCCTCCCAATGTCATCACAGTCTTAGGGTTACTGTTTACAATAATCCTGAAACTGCAATATCTGCGATTTTAAAAAAACAAAACAAAGTCTGTTAATGGTCCATGAATGTTGGCTTTAGTGATATTACAAATGTCATTCAAGTCGGTCAGGCTTCAGTATCGCTTGGCTGTCATAAACTTTCCGAGATGAAGGCGTCCCATTTTTTCTGCCACATGGCACGACCTGTATCCTTCAGATGATCTGGTAGTGAGCTGTACCTGCGGGCAGAAGAAACATTTAATGAAAACAAACATATTGCAGCATGCATTTGTTTAAAAGGTTTATAAGAAAGTATAACTGAAGGTTTTCTTAATATAAATATCATCCAAGGGTCTTTTGCGAAAACCAACTTGGAGAGATTTAAAATTTGCTTGAGATAGGCTAACATGAAAATTAACATCTTTGTTGTACTGCTCCAATTTCAAGTAGGGGATTCCCTGACAAATAAACAAGGACATTCTCTAAAAGCTTGACTCTGAAGTTTTTATTTCACTAAACACGAGTAACTCTGTATTTGCTAGCATTTGCAGAACATCATACTGGATGCCACTGTTGTTGATAGCATGAGCCAATCACTGATTTAGACGTTTACTGATGGCAGTGGACAACGTTTATTCCATGTGTCCCATTAGTTTTGTTGTTCTGGTATCTGGAATTGAATTTCATTGTCTAGTATGACTGAATTTGTGCTCATTTAAACATGTTGTGATGACAATCTTGTATCAGCTACCAGTCATGTTATTGTGAACAGAGTACTGACTTTCAGCCCATCTGTTTTTCTTTGAAGGCTGAATGTCAAAACACATGAAAGAAACAAAATTAAATTATTCTGACGTGATGGAGTTTGCAGCCAGTTCTTTGAGCGTGCCCAGGTTTGCTTTCAGTCCTCCAATGCCCACAAATGCTTGATAGAAGTCATAGGAGAGGCCCGTGGTACCAAACAGAGACGGGTCATCAGAGCTGATCACCATCGGGTGACCCTCGGACATCAGCACAGCTGCAGGGTGGTTCCTGAGATCTGAAACCAGCTTCAGCACCTGCAGTTCAGGGATGAAACAAACCCAGGTACTTTATATATAAATAATAATGTCCTTCACTACATTTTTTAATTTAATTTTAATTTTCGTTTTGTAAAAACAGTAAATTTGAAAATCCTTGGATAATAATTATAATTATTATATTTTAGCATTAAAAATATATTGAATAAAGAACTTCAGGTCAGCTGTGGCATAAACATGTTGGGTGGTGGTCTAATAAATAACAGTTCATTTTTTTAGTTCATAATAATGGTCTCATGTTTGTGGGTATGCCACCCTGGTGTTTGGGAACTGCTGGACAAAATTATTTTAATTATCTCAACAGCTTTAAATAGTTTACGTGTTGCATTCCAACAAGTTATGAATTGAATAAAGAATTTCAATAATTTGAAATGTTTGATGCAAAAATATGCATGTCGCATCAGTGTCCCTAATCTACAATCCTCCTTTCAAAGGAGTTGTGATGCTGTGTAAAGCTTATTAAAGAAATGCTGTGATTTGCAACATATTTAACACTATGTTAAAGTGATTTTTGAATGGGATGGTGACAGTTGGTGGGAAAAAAGTTGGCAGATGCCTTGTTTACCGTTGTCTTTTAACAACACTTGGTAACCAAGAAGACCAGCTACTATATTACTATATTGTTTTCTCAGACCACTGAGCAGCTCTCCATTTCACCTCAGTACAAATATAGGCCAAAATAGGGCAGCAGTATTTCTGGATTTTAGTAATATGCTTTTATTTATATGCATGGTAGCTGTTTTGTTACTATTATCAATTTTATGATGATCATATATTTAAAAAATTGCTGATTTACATTTGATATACTGTCTTTGTACAATTGATCTCATTTGCAAATCATTGCTTCTGTATTATCTACATTGTACACAGCATACCAGCTTTTTTTTCTTGTTTGGTAGTAAAATGTCCTACCTGATTTGAGATGGGACAAAGCTCCACAGCCACATTTCTTTTCCTGGAAAGCTCTTTTGCAAGCGGATGGTGTACTAAAGCGTAGCCGTGCCCAATGCGCGTGGTGTTGAATAGAAGTGCATCAAGAATATTTTGATCTGTGTCTGTTCCTTCGTCATCTACACACAAATGCACAAAACAGTGTAAAATACATTTCAAAAGCTTTTTTCAAAACTACTGAAAAACACTCTGTTATGATATGTTTTATGCTTTTTGATTCACCCACCTGTCTCCCCTGCATGAAAGAAGTACGCCAGTTTGACACCAAGTTCAGCCGGCAGAGAAAGGGCCTCTCTGAAGTACCAAAGACTCTTCCCATTGTCCTCCCTTCCAACCTGCAAAGCATAATATTAACTACTAACTCTATGTACACCCTGGACAAGTTGCTAGTAAGTCATATGAATAAAGACACACAGGCATGCCCACATCTGTGGTGAATTGGGAGTCAGCAATGAATCTGCATGTCTTTGGACTCCACATCATATGTTCCCCAATAAGCAGAGAAATGGTCTCCACTTAACAGCAGAGTATAAGAGGTTGAGGCTGAAGTACACAGGCCACTTCTTACCATATCAAATCCTGCAACAACATCTGGCAAGTCCTTTTGTAGCTGAATGGCCTCTTTTACAGCAGTTTCGACCTCAGATATACTCAGAGCCCTGAAGAAAGCAACCACAGACCCAGAAGACAGCACGTTATAAGACTTACATATAATACATTTTACATCAGGATTTGCAAGTCAGAGAGAAATCAGTTACTATTGCAAAAAACAAAACAAAAAAAAGGATCTAGTATCAAGTTTGTCTAAGAAAACTGCTGTAAACCATGATGAATGCCAGTAAAATAAATGGGAAACTTATAAGTAGATGCTGACAGCTGCTTACCTCAGTGGTGCTTTGAGGCACATGGTGACTAACACAGTAAAATGTTTGAAACTAAGATGAATGCACATCCTAAAAGACTCACTGTAAATTAAATTTTGATGCTTTCTGTTGGATTAACATGACATCAGGATAATTTTCTCTAATTTAACAAAAGTCCTTCAGAGGTGCAGAAATAATTATATGCCCATTCCTATGTGCTTAGAGTTATTCAATGAATGGACTGCTCCATTAATAACTTGACTTTATGGCTACATCCTTTGCAAGAAAACAGGAAACTGAATAATTTGAGATAATGTATTAAATTATAGTTGCATTATTTTTCAAAACTGGAACATAGTTTAAGTAGAGCTTGGAAATCATAACATGTTGACCCAATCTTATCTAACTTGAGTTTATTTAGTAAAAAAAAAGATCTGTGAACTGCGCTGCCAACTATGAAAGGGGTGGAAAGTCATTTGGAGATGCATACAGTATAGTGGTTACAAGGCTTATTATATAATAAGTACTTTTGAAAATTAAACTAGTTAAGTTTGAGTATATTTGCAAATTTTTGTGAATCTCTTATGGTAAAACCCCATTTCCAATGCAGTAACTTGAAAATCATTCAATCCCTACATTTAACTGAAAACAGTAAAAAGACAACATATAATATTGCACAATATCAAAATAACAGGGCCAAAAATATTAAATATATCTGCTAATTTTGAATTTCATGGGAGCTACATGTTTCAAAAAAGTTGGGACAGGGGCAACAAAAGACTGGAAAAGTTATATAATGGTAAAATACACACACATAAAACATCTAGTGTGTTGTCTCACAACCCGTGAGGGCAATTAGAAACATATCTGGTTCTAAAAAATGGGTACAGCTCCTCATCTCAACAGTTAAGCTGGGATCAAGTTCATCACTTTGTGAAAGACCGAATGAGCAAATATTCCAACAGTTAAAAAAAAATAGAACTGGTACGTGTTATTAAAGGAATCCAGAAAAATCTCCGTACACAACGAACAAGGCTCAAAGCCTACCCTCATCTTTCTAGGGGCACTGTAGCATAACACTCATCACAGCTTCCAGTTATCCAAGTTAAAAGTTTATGATACAAAGAAAAAGACCACATATATAAACAATATCCAGAACCACTGCTGCCCACGCTTATTTTAGATGGACTGAAGGGAAGTAGAAAAAATTCCTGTAGTCTGAACAGTCACAATGCTTTTTGGAAATCATGGATGTTAAGTCCTCTGGGCTAAAGAGGAGATGGACCATTCAAACTGTTATCACTGCCAACTGAAGAAGCTAGCATCTGTCATCTTAAACTGCATATATTCCAACAGCATGCCTCCACAGGTGAAGACGTGTGCATGCAGCACAAAGTCATCACCAGTTTAAAACCTCTTTTTAAAACCTCTTCCTCTTTTCCTCCTACCTGGCAACTTCAACATCTTTTTTTCAATATGTCCACTGTCCCCCCTCTGCACATATCCAAACCATTTCAGCCTTGCCTCTCTAACTTTGTCTCCAAAATGCTCAACCTGAGCTGTCCCTCTGATGTACTCATTGTCCATCCTGGTCACTCGCAGTGAAAATCTTAACATCTTCATCTCTGCAACCTCCAGCTCAGTCTCTCGTCCTTTTGTCAGTGCCACCATCTCCAAACCATGCGTCACAGCAGGTCTCACTACCATCTTGTAAACCTTCTCTTTCACTCCTGCTGCCATCCTTCTGTCACAAATCACGCCTGACACTCATCTCCACCCTGCCTGCATCTCTCCTTCACCTCTTGTTCACTGTCAGTTGCTTTGGGCCGTTGAGCCCAGGTATTTAAACTCCCTCACATTCACACACATGTATTCTGTCTTGCTTCTACTGGCTTTCATTCCTCTTCTCTCCAGAGCACAACACCACCTCTCCAGGTTCTCTTCCACCTGCTCCCTACTTTCACTACAGATCACAGTGTCATCTGCAAACATCATAATCCACGGAGACTCCTGACCTCATCTGTCAGCCTGTCCATCACCACTGTGAACTAGAAGGGGCTCAAAGCCGATCCCTGATGTAATGCCACCTCCACCTTAAACCCACCTGTCACTCCTACTGCACACCTCACCACTGTCTTACTGTCCTCATGTCCTGCACCACCTTCACATACTTATGTGCCACTTACTCATACAATACCACAGTTCCTTTCATATGCTTTCTCTAGATCGATGAAGACATAGTGTAACTCCTTCTGACCTTCTCTATACTTCTCCATCAGCACTCTCAAAGCAAACATCACATCTGCAGTCTTGGCATGAAGCCATACTGCTGCTCATTGATTGTCATCTCACTTCAACAACTCTTTCTCAGAGTTGCTAAGGTTCATCAGCTTTATCCTTCTCTAGTAACTGCAGCTCTCCACATCAACCTTTTTTCTTGAAAATCTACCAGTGCACTTCTTCATTTCTCTGCATCCTCTCATTATCCAATATTTTGTTAAGCAATCTGGTTAAAAAGTCCACTGCCCTTTCTCTTAGATATCTCCATACCTCCCTACGTATGTCATCTGAACCAACCATAATTTCACTCTTCATTCTCTTCACAGCTGCAGAAATCAATAACAAGCAAGAACAATAAAACATTTTGTTCTCAAAAGAACTTCAATTTCTTTCTTCAACTCTGAAACCCTTCTAAGTGAGTTGATTAAAAACAGAGGTAATGGAACACACTGGAAAACATGCCCTTTTAACAGCCTAACAGTTTTTTTTTTACATCCCTCTCAATAATATATTTTACCTGTGGACAGAAATTATGATACGGGCCCCAAGAAAGTCTGGATGGTCTCCTATAAATTTCCTTGTTACTTCTTGAAACATTTTCAGAGTCCAGACTTTATCGTGAATAGTTCCATCGAGCTCGTACGTCTGCAACACAGAAGTATTTTGGATACAAATGCAGACATGTCAGATACACTGCTGCTACTGATGTAGCTATTGTTGCTCTTTGGTAGAGGCTGAAGCTGCAGGGAGCAGGTGTAAACAAACAAACCCTTGAGAGACCACTCCTCAGTTCCAGATACAAGATGTTGTCATGGTGAAGCTCCTCTAGGCCTTTATAAAAATAATCCCTCAGCACTGGTGCATGGGTGACTAGCCCCGCAGCTGCGATGAAGGCTTTCTCAAACTTCTCCCACACAACATCTTGGCTTGGGTATTCACCATCTGGATCCTCGGTGAACAGTGTGAGGTGCTGCATTAAACTGAAAAACACCCCAAAACAACCTTTCAGGGTTAAGTTCTCCCATTACACCTTCACTTTACATGTTCAAGGGAGGGTTACATGTTACTTAACCTGTTATCAAAACCTGTAGGATCTCTTATTTTGGCCCTCAAGGTCTCGAGCAGCTGCCAGTAGAAGCAGTCCCAGCGTGGGAAGGGCTGGCGATTTGAGAACAGGAAGCGGACCGAGTTGTCCCAAGTGAAGCAGATGTAGCAGTGAGGTCGGTAGGTGACATTTTTCACCAGCCATTCAACACTGACCAGAGAGGAGCTGTGGATGTGGAGGGCTGCGCCTGTCACCAAAACAGCAAGATGTAACCTCAAACTTCAACAGACACGCTGAATGTGATCATGACTGGATTATAAGATAAGCACCTGAGTGCAGGAATATTGAAGGCTTCCCACACCCCTGTTTTGCACTTGTATTTTTGACATTGTCTTGTGCATATAGTGTCTGTCTGTAGACACTCTCCATCCATTTACACTAATTTTGCATCTTTTAGAATCATTCTGCACATCCCTTTTGTCAACTTTGTCACTGACGGTGGTCATGTGATTGCCTCTGATTGTTATCGAAAAACTGTTTTTTACCACTTCTGGTGAAAACTAAGTCCAACTTAGTAGTGATTAACTTGATGTGGATCTGTGGTTCACATGAAGTTGAAATAAGAAAAACTTGGTGACATCATTTAGATGTTGTAAAGGAAATATCAAACTAATCCATATCCAGTTCACCTTAACTCCATCTAGGCACGGAGTTAATGCATGATAATTTTCAGCCTTGTCCTGCTCATCATTGTTTTTCATTGCTTTTCTGAGAACCTCTCTGCAGTCATTTCATGCCTCTTTCTAAGGTTTTGGTTTGTGTCATTTTGTATCTCTGCACAGACATTTTCATTATTCCTTTATTTAACCAGGTAAAACCCCATTGAGATCCAGATCTCATTTTCAAGAGGGACCTGGGCACCACATTAGCAGTTGTTTTAAATGTTTTTTCCTAAATCATGTTTTGCATCTTTGTAGTTATTTCCTGTCTACTGGAGTCCTCTCCATAGCTTCCTTCCATTAAGAAAACTAGAAGCACCAGTTTAAGAACTGCAGTGTTGCTATAATGAAATTTGTCCAGACAGCCTCCACCAAAATTGAATCACTTCATCATAATTTTGTCAATTTAAGTGAGACTTCATCATATGAATTCGTGACTTTTGGTTTGACTTATTTTCTGAGGTTACAATGACTTTAATCTTTGTTCTTTGCCAAGCAAAATCTAATCAGGTCATCCTTGAATCCATATTTAGGATGGACCTGAGGTGACAATTAACATGGCCTTCATCAACCAAAATAAACATCAACAGCATTAGATTTGATTGGCTCTCGCATCTCTGCCTTCTGCATTGGTTCAGTAAGCCCACCATAACTTTAACATCACCTTTGGGCATCTTCTGCAGCAGTTTGAAAACCGGGCTCTTCTCAATGAGAGGCTTTGCTTTAAAGAAGTGCACGGCAGGGGGGAAAGGTGTGGCAGACATCTCTTGCTCCTTTAATCGATGGAGGTAAGCGTCCAGTTTTCGCTCGGGCACCGTCAGCGTCACTCGGCCTCCTGTCTGCCTGGATGCCTCCTGAAGCATCAGCAGGTCCCTCTGAGCGGGGTCAGGTATCCCTTCAGTCACCCTCACAAACCACAGAAGGGGCACATAAGTGACCACAGCCCAGAGGAATGAGATCACCATGGCCTTGTGTGCCACTGGAGGGTGCTGTACTCCTACTAGAACATCATGCTCTCACCCTTCACAGGAGCAGAATTGCTGCATTTAGGGGTGCAAACAGAGATACTCCGTGAAAGACATCAATACTGACACAGAAGAAGAAGTTGGAGTGGCTTTAGTAGTAGCTGAATACATTTAAAGCTTGTTTTCAAATCCTCAAGATTATAACATGCTACTGTGTTGCACACAGTGCTGACAGATTCTATGCTGAAGTCACAAATGCTTTGAGGCGTACTCAATAATCCTGGTAAGGAAATCCCAGAAATTTGATTCGGTTCATCTGGACACTGAAAACACTGTATCCAGATGAACAGCATCAACTTTCTGGCACAACTGCTTTACTTTCTGGATCAAATTTATCTGGAAGAAAAGGTTAAGGAAAGTACCACACAGTTCTCAGAAACACAGACAAATTAAGACAAATCTTTAAAGGCACATCTAGCCCCATTTAAAGCAGAAAATACTTACATGCGAGCAGGAGCTTCTTGTGTCCTGTCTCTCTTTCGACCGTCTCCTTAAAGGCTTGGCTTGTTTTCCACACACACACAAAAAAAAAAACCTCTCTAGAATGTCAGCAAAATACTCCAGGCAACCAGATAATTGGGACATTTTTGTCTGACTAATACCATGTGATAAACTAATGGAGAAAGCATGAATGGCTACTGTTGTAAAATAAATGCGAAAACTGGAGATCATTCAGCAGCAAGAACAATATGAGAGTCAAAAAGAAGAGAGGAGATACTAATGGTTTATATTTTACACTTTATATATTTCCACATTAAAACGTTTTGAATTTGAGCCATAAAACAAAACAAAAAGAAAAACAAACAAACATCGGCACACATACATATAATTTAATCTGGAAACCTCATATACATACAGTGCCCCCTCTGGAATGATATCACCTACTCCTTTAATCCATGACAGGAGAAAAAGGTACAGTCGATGTAACATGAATAAATTAACTCTGTATGATCCTGTCCAGTCTTCAGTTTTGTTTCTATGGATATTATTTAATTGTGAGAGCAATTGCCTGGAGCAGACACCCATTAGCAACACAATGGCCCATGCAACTCATACTGTGGAACAGAAAGTAATAAAACTTGGAGAAAACTGTGACACAGATGTTACATTTGTCATGAAGAGTAACCTAGTTAGTGGACAACTGGTTAAACATCCAGCCAATCACCCAATCTCGTCTTCCCTGACGGATCAGTGTAAACTGAGGCCCGTGAATGGGAGTAGCAGAGCACACCAGTGCATACAGCTGTGCAGCCCCCCCTCCCCAATTCACATCTGTAATGTTGAGTCGCAGCATCGATCGTGTCCCTTAATGCACGGAAAAATACAGCAATACGTCACACAACATCTCTTTTACAACAGAAATTTCACAGACAAAAGGAATGATGTCTTTCATATGACATAATAAAAAATAAAAAGGAGTGTTTCTCTCTAAGACGGTCAGCGTTCTCAGTCCATAAACTTGCGGTTCGGGTTGGCACCGAAGAGAGCCACTCGGATTTCAGGCATCATCTGTGGACAAAGTAACAGCTTATAAGTGAGGCAGAAACCAACAACCATCATGTACAATACTGAAAACCATAAAATTTTATCAAATGATTTAAAATCTAAAACTGGAAGATTTTCAGTTTACACTCCACATATCTGAGAAAGTAAAGCTTGGAATAAACATTGAAAACGTTACAGTATTGTGCAAAAGTCTCGAGCCACCACTCATTTCTTTAGGAATAGGAAATTTGGTGCAGCAATTTACTGAACCATGCAAACCTACATTGAAATACAGCATATAAAGGTCAAAACAGAGTTTGTACATTTCTAATGAGCTTTAAAGTTAATATTTGTTCTTCAACACAGTCTGAAATCTCTGAGGCTTTCTTCTCATTTCTTTTAAGCAGTCTTCAGGAAGAGTTCTCCAGGCTTCTTAAAGGACATTCAAAGTTCTTCTTTGGATGTTGGCTGCCTTCTGTTCAGTGGTCTGTCAAAATGATCCCACATTGCTTCAATAATGTTGGATCTGGGCACTGGGGAAGTCAGTCCACGACTGATAGTCATGGCATTTGTGTTTTTCTATCCTGGTATGCTTTTGCTGCATTGGCAGTGTGTTTGGAAGAGTTCTGTCATGCTGAAAAATGAAGCAGTTGCCAATCAGATGCATTCCAGATGGGATTGCATGGTGGATCAAAATCTGATGGTGCTTTTCTGCATTCATAACTCCATCAATTTCAACAAGATCCCCAACACCCAACACGCTGTAATCCAGCTCCAAACCATGACAGAGCCTCCACTGGGTTTTATGGAAAGCTGTAGACACTCACTGTTGTACCTCTCTCCTGACCTCCTCAGGACATACTGAGTACAGTCAGTACAATTTGAACCAGAAATGTCACATTTGGATTCGTCACTACATCAGACATGTTGCCACTGATTTTCACTCCAGTTCTTGCATAGTTTGGCATACCTCAGCCTTTTCTCCCCATTTCCCTTTTATAAGAATGGCTTCTTGGCATCCACCCTTCCACTCAGACCATTTCTGATGAGGCTTCAGTGAACAGTAGATGCATCAGCTGAAGGGTCAGATGCATCTCTCAGGTCCTGTGTCAGGTCTTTACTGGATTTTTTCCCCCTGTTTCTTAAAGACATCACTTTCAGATACTGTTCATCTTCTGCAGATAGTTTATTTTGGGCCTGACACTTCTTCTGAACTCCACTTATCCAGTTTGTTGGTTCTTTGCCAAGTTGTCTGTTATGTGTACAGAAAATATTGATTCATCCTTTGAGTAATGTGCCCTTTTTAATGTCTGAATGATTCAGAGGTCAGTGTGAAGTGGCTTAACAAACAAAAACAAAAAAGCATGATTCTGAAAATGGTCAGGTACAAGGACTGGACTGAAACCTTTTTTAAAAAAAAAAGCCAATATCCAATGAAAAACTTTGAATGCCTGGAGAACAGTTGCTCCTTGGACGCAAAATATAAAGTAACGATCAGTCGGGCTCAAGACTTTTGCACAGTACTGCATTTTTCTGTCAACAAACTGATTTTTCAGATTAGTAAAATCCAATATACTTAGTTTAGCAGAAGAAAAATTGTGAAAGAGAACTTTAACGAGAATATTCTTGAACAACCCTTTAGTATCTGCCTGTCCCCCTCTCTCTTCCAGCTTTTAATATGTGCATTACTCATAAACAAAGAAATAAAACTCATTGTTCCCCTGCTTTTAAATATAATTAATAGCATATAGTCACTTCTTGTTACTATACTGCATGACGTGCATGACCATTTTCTGTAAGTACAGTACCAGAAAGAATTCAACACCATGCCAAAAGTATGTGAACATGATTTAAAAATGTTAATTTTGCTATATATAAATAGAACAACACACATAGAATAAACTACACTATTCACAATATGTGAAACAAGCGGAAAGGAGAAAGATCAAATTATAAGATATACATTCCCTACCTGCTGGGCCATGAGGTCCAGTCTGCTCTCCAGAGTGTTGGACACTTTGATCTTCCCATCTCCGTTATAAATCTCAATACCTCCAGACCTGCATGCAGAAAAATGTTGGAACAAGAAACCTCAAATAAAGAGCTTTTTTTCCCCTCTTGGTGAGCACTGGTCTCTCCTTCAAATGTGGTGCTGCTTACACTTCATTGGAGAGGAAGTTATCCTGGTCAATGCGGACCTCCAGGTTGTTCTTCACAGCTGCTTTATATATAGGAATGTTCTTCTGGATGGATGCCTGCAGGGTACAATGCAGTCTGGGTTGAGATTTCATCTGATACCAACAAACATGTTGGTACAAAGCTTCCCTTCATGCCCCTTACATGTGATACCTTTGAAATACGATTTTACAGCAATACCCAGAACAGGATAAATGGTACTGCAACTGCTTTGTTGCCTTTATTTTTCTCACCTGTACCAACTGTATGTCCTGTTTACGGCAGCGAATGGTCACTTTGGGCTCCAGGAGCTGGTAAAACCCCTGATAAGAAACAGTTAACAAAAGTTAGCTTTTAAAATATCTGCAAAGAATTAAAGTTAAATGTTTAAGAAACCATTTTTAGAAATAACACAAACAGTTCTCTATAATGCAATATAGTTTACCAGCAACACAATCTATATCCTCCAGAATTATCAGACAATCCGTCTGTTTTACCAAAAAAATGAGCATTATGACATTCATGGAATTGGATTTATTGCAAAACTATTGCATTATGCTTTTAGTTCCATCTAGACCAGAAGAGTTGCCCCCTGCTGGCCTTCAATAAGAACACAGATTTAAGGAGGCTACGTCCATCCTTTATATACAGGCCAGTGTTCTAGAGTGTACCTAATAAACTGGTAACAGTGTATGACAGCTCAGAAGTTAAAGGATTTGTAAGGGGGGAGGGGCCCTTGTCCATTGAGATTGGGCTGTTTTTATAGGACAAATTAAAACTGGAGACTGGAGCTAATTGTATCCATATCCATTGTATTAGTGAAATACCACCACATATTTCTCAAACTGAATTTAACTAGATTATCTAATTGGTCAGATGTGATCAATGTGATCATAAGGTTTTGACCACCGCTTTTGCAGAATTACATGTGATTGGTCAGTGGGATGTCAGTGGCTGGGGCTCAGCATATAAACCAACCTGTAAGAGCAATCCATCCATGAGACTTGAATACTTGGCTGGGTCTTTTGCGATGTTAGCGAGCCGTTGGCGAGCTTCATTAAGCATTTCCTGAGGGTACAAAAACACACTTGATCTGTACTGTCTGTACTCACAGCTGTGATATGTAAACACTCCATCTTTCTTATGTATAAAATAATGACAGAGGCTTACCGAGATCATATCATCGCGGGCCTTCAGCACCTTCAGTCGAGCCTGGTTCATCAAGTTAGACATCTGACTGTTAAGCAGACACACAACACACATATCGGTCCTGTTTATATCTCAACCCTGAACACTGTAAGAGGCAGGTCACAGAGGAGATACCGTCCGGTGATGTGGCTAAATAAAATTACAGAAACTCTGTCGCATTACAGCCATTTCTTTGTTCTTAAATAGGCTGGATTAAGGAAGGAAACGAGGGAGGGACCCGAGGTGTCCTGTGATGTCTCGCCATGACTCACATTTTTTTCTGTTGCTCAATCTGTTTCTCTTTCTTCTCATAGTACTCCATTATCTTAAGCCTCTGGGTCTGGACCAGACGGCCCTTCTCGATGTTGAACTCTTCTTCAGCCTGCATGAGGAGACAAAGATAACTCAGAGGAACTCGATGATTCATGACATAAACAGAAACACTGCTGGTCTTCATGTTAAGAAAGCAAGCAAATTAAATGTAACAGAAGTGTTAAACATTTTTCAAATAGAACAGGACATCTTGAAAATAATATTTTAATAAAATAATGTAAGAAAAACATGAAAATAATGGATCTAAATCACCACGATCATGTTTGTTTAGGTTTAACTGTGTTTAAGTTTAGGAATATAATTTTTATATCAGATCAACCTGATGTTCAGGGTTTCAGATTTGGTGAAATCTGCCAAGTGAACCTCATTCATATTTACTTACTTTACTTTATTCATATTATCTTATAATGCAAGCATTCAGCATTAGCGCCCCCTAAGGGTGATTCTTAACAAGGGACTGTCAGATTGTGAAAACAGATCATAAAGCATACTACTGCATTTTCCCTAAACAGCCATAATGAGAGCTGGTTTAACATTGCCAGCAGGTTGGTGTTGGACTCTGCAAGGGTTCCACTGTGTGACAGATTCTTTTCATAATTTTTATAGTGAGAATTTCAAGGTGCAACCAAGCAGCAGAGGGCTTCCAGCTTAGTGGCTTCAGGATCACCTCTCTGGTTTTTCTGGCTTCATCAGGTGGTGACCAGTGGAGCAGTTTGCAGCTGAGTGTGAAGCAGCAGGAACTCTCAAGCCTGAGGGCATAGTTCTCAGCTGGTGTGCCCACTCTGGGTCGGGAAGGAGTTGCCGCCCCGATTGGAAGAATGTCACGGGAGACTGAAAGATGGACTGACACTGAGCATAAAAGCAAAGCTGCTGATTTTGCTGATTTATCATTTCATTTACATTCCTACCCTAAACTGCATGGTGCAGGTGACCTGTATGGTCACAAGCTCTGGGTAGCAACTGAAAGAAGCAGCTCCTGGACACAAGCGGTGGAAATAAGCTTCCTCCAATGGGTGTCTGAGTTCTCCCATACAGATAGGGTGAGAGGAGAAAAACTCCACAAGTAATGCAGGAGGGATCAGAGTAGAGCTGTTACTCCAATACATAGTTTGGGCATCTGCTTAGGATGGATGCCTCCTAGGTGAGGCTGCTTGGTTTCCCACGGGAAAAGCTGGAGGAAGGGTGGTTGAAGAGAGGGTTTCTGAACACAAATAAGCAACAGAAAATGGACAGATGGTCTTCTTGTTCTCCTCTTTGAGCTGCTACCTTCGGGGGTCACCACAGTGAATCATCTGCCTCCATCTCACCAGCCCTCTGCATGTACCACCTTTCACTCTTGCTGCCATCCTTCTGTCAAAAATCACCACTGACATTCATCTCCAGCCACTCCACCCTGCCTGCTCTCTCCCCTTCACCTCTCTTGTGCACTGTCCATGGACAGATGGTCATTGCATTTTTTGTAATCATTTACTGTATACATTAGCTGTTCTTGTGACTCTTTTAAAAAAGAAAACTCTCACGATTATATTAAAAGTTTAAATATAAGAATAGGCAAAAATAATTAAATCTGTGTAATGGCATTACATGGTCTGCTGAGGGTGCTACAGCAAAGATCACATTTTAAAAGGCCATGAGGCTACATCACAGGCCAGATTTTGATGAAACTTAATATATTCCTCAAGAAGTTAATGAGCTCAAGGTTACCAGCAACCTTTATGGTCTACCCACATCTCTCTTGTTCCCTCATTACCGTTTTAGCCTTTGGCTCACTAATAAAGACATAAAAATGTCCAAAAAACAAAAACTATCCAGCCCGGGATCTGTGTACATCACTTTATGGTGATGTGCATGTGTGTTCATACCTTTGCATCAATTTCCTCTGCCTTCTCATTGGCCTCCTGCTCAATGAAGGCCATCATGTGTTTGATCTGTAGATGGGAACAGGAAACATAAATGACAAGCTTGTGCTGCCTTAAAAAACATAAAATTTAGATGCCATAGCAACAGCTTCTTTGATTTTATTTGCACTTAGCTCCAAATCTGATTTCTGAAAATCTAATACACAGTACTCTTTAAACAACATTAGATGTTGATCTGAAGGTACTTTCACAGCCTTCAAAGATACTCAGAACAATCTGAATAGAAACATCCATCTTCTTCCGCTTATCCTTTTCAGGGGCTAGAGTCTATCCCAGCTGGCATAGGGCGAGAGGCAGGGTACACCCTCGATAGGTCACCAGTCTGTCGCAGGGCTAACACAGAGAGACAGAAAACCATTTACACCTATGGGACCACTATGCACATGTCTCTGGACTGTGGGAGTACCCGGAGAACGGTACTGGCCAAGGTGGAATCGAACCCAGGACCTTCTTACTGTGAGGCAACGGTGCTAACCACTGCTGCCTTGAATGGATACACTGCTGCTTTGAATAAGAAACATACTCAAAGACAAAGATTTGCACCTAATGCAACTTGTGATTTTCCTTCCTGATGCAATACACTGCAAATGAAACTCATCCTTGCACTGTGTATAACTAGAGCAAAATATTAATGTGTCAAACATTAGGATATCCCATAAAAGAAAGTAGATTTTTACTGGGTGAAATGTGTCATTCTAACCATCTTCAAAAAAAAAGAATCTATATGAAGCCTTAGAAATACCGTCAGAATAACAGAGAGTGTCGTTTCATTAAATTACCTTAAACCAAAATAAAAACCAAAATATCAGTGATCTCTTAAGTAAAGACATGCCTTGTCACCCTGCTTTAAACTGGGCTGTTTTTGTCATCCCAGTGAAAAATGTTTGTGCATTTTTGTTTCACATCATCATTTTACCAGCTGTGCAAAGCAGGGGACTGTCCACAGGGCTGTGATTTCAATTATGCTTAATTTGTTGTAAAAGGACACCACTAATTCAGGATATCAGCCTCAGTTTTTAAAGATGACTCCGTGGGTATAAAAGAAGGACACAGGCACCATGGCATCACTCACTGCTTTGTGAATTCCTACTATGAAGCCTCGAGCTGAGGGTTGGCCATCGCCATCTCTGTGTTTTGAAATCGGTGATAAGTGAGGGGTGTTTCTGACTGAGAAAACTATTAATGAGCCCATGAAGCCATCAGGAAAGCATATGATATAGTGAGAAACAATCATAAGCATTCCATATTGCCTAGAGTCAATATTTACAGTGCTGACCCTTCTCTGATTCATGGTTCGTCCCTCCTGCCTTATCAGAGCTCAAAGTTCTGCACGTCTGCCCTGCTTTTGATTCTCGATCAGATTAAAATCTGGGAAATTTCCTGGCTGTGAAAACCAAAATATTAATTTGATGATTGCCAAGCTGGTTAATTATCACTTTTTCCTTATGACTTGGTTTTTCACTAAATTGTTTTTGAAGCATGGGAAGAAGTTGGCCTTTGAGAATGTTTTTAGTTCAGTCCATTTAGTCCTGCTGACTGTGGGTTCATCTTTTAAACCATGTCAAGGGCTTGCTTTATTATGCAGTTTATAAATAATCACTAAATTTATACTTTATCAAATGTTGTTTGAGCACAAAATACAGCAATTAACACATAAAAAAGCTTGTTTATGCACTTTTTTATTATATTATTTTTAATTTATTTTTAATTAAATTATTGCTCAGTGCTGTTTAAAACATCAAACAAGCCAATATCTGCGGACATTTTTTTTTTGTTTAAACACAGAACATTAATTTTTGTCAATTTGATATAAAAATAGTTGGTCGTGATAATGTACAGGGGGATTAGAATGTGCCCAAATAATGTTCTCCACTGCGGAGAATAATCGCGCTATGATAAATGCAGTATTTTCCGTGTTTGAGGAGATTTCCAGTGAACACACGGAGGCTCACTCACTTCAAGTTCCTCCTTAGGTCTCAGCATGTGTTCATCATGTGATCACTTAGAGCTATATGACCCTCAGTATGACATCCCGAATCCCCGGCTGCAAAATAGCTGATATTTGATTGTAAGCGTCAATTTCATGCACAAAACCACCCATCCAAAACACCCCAAATATTTGCCTCTAGGTACTGTTTGTGTTTAATTCAATACTAACCTACCGCAACTCTCCCAATGTCATTCTCCTGCACGCAACAACTTCCTGTAAATACTACAGCTACTAAAGGCATTTCTCAGCTTTGTAACAGACTAATGAGCCGTTCCTTTAATATGCGGAGATAAGCGGTAAAATGGTGTCTTTCTGAAGGTGAAAACGCTTCATTACCTGCTTCTGTACGTCGGCATCGCTCAGCGCCATGGCTGCAGTTGTCAAAGATCCGCCCGGGCCTGCCAGAGACAGTAAGGATAAAAAAAATTAAAACCGCAGAATGAAAACAGAAACCGCCATTACCCAGAAAAGGAAATTAGCCCCATAATTTAATTTTTAAAGCGGCATTTATGTACCCGAGAATCAAAGAGGAGACGGTTTGAATTAATCGCCGCAGTCGTGACTCGTAAAGATGTCCACGAAGGATCAGCTGATTTTCAAAGTCACGTGATATTTACTTTCCGGCGGAAGAACCCGTCAGATGTGAGTGAATCATAAAAATAAAGGAAAATCATGGCTGTTCACGCAGTTTTCAACTTTTCGACTATTTGTCAGTTTAAATCATGTACACAGTAACATATATGAGATTATATATGTGTAAGTGTGTCAACACACACACACACATATATATATATATATATATATATATATATATACACACACACACACACACACACACACACACACACACATATATATATATATATATATATATATATATATATATATATATATATCACACACACACACACACACACACACACACACACATATATATATATATATATATATATATACACACATCACACAGATAAGATAATAACTTTTTGTTCCAGAGGGAAATTTTTGTGCCTTTTGCATGCTCATATATGTGTGAGTGTATATATATATATATATATATATATATATATATATATATATATATATATATAGCATGCAAAAGGCACAAAATATATATATATATATATATATATATATATATATACACACACACACACATATATATATGCAAAAGGCACAAAAATTTCCCTCTGGATCAAAAAAGTTATTATCTTATCTCTGTGATTTCGCTTGCCTTTGCATTTTTTTTTTTATATATTAACCTACCACTACAGCCATTTTACACTGCATTAAAAGGTTATTTAGATTTATTTATTTATGAAAGAAACTGAATGGCAGCTTCATATTCAGCATCCTTTGTCCAGTGCGTCCACTATCCCTCCTCTACACATGTCTAACCATCTGAGCCTTGCATTTAGAAAATAAAATTAACACTTTATTGTGGTATTTTCCTTTATTCATATAAGAGTCCTACAACACATTTTTATAGTAAATAAAGAGCTTTAGTGCAGTTTTAAATGGTAAAAGTATGCTTATGCGTTAAAAACAAAAAACAGAAGGAGAGAAATTATGTACACATTATGACATGTAAAGCTTGTGAATGTACAGTTTAAATGTTGCTACAGCCCAAAGCCTCCTGGCATAGTTTTGTCTTTTATGAAGTGTCTTGCCAGCAGGGGGAACTAGAAGTCGGAAAGTTCAGGTTTAAAAATGGCCCTTCTCCCCATCTGACATGCATTTTCCACTCCGTGCTGTCGGCTCAGTGTGCACGCTGTGAGTCAACTGATAATCTGCTGTTTGGACAGTGAATTTAAAACACAACAGACTTTTTGCCTGAGCAGCACGTTCACCTGCTGACGTCTGCCAACCTTTGGAGACCACAAACACAGAGTCACACCTATTTTCTAGATTACGTCATTTATTGAGTCCTGTCTTACAATATTTATACTGTTTCTTGAGTCTGGTTTCACAGTAAGGTCACCACTGACTCCTCTCCAGCCAACTGTTATGAGATGGATTTGGGAAGCAGGGTGGCTGAGAGAGAGAGAGAGAGAGAGAGAGAGACAAGGAGAGGGAGGGAGAGAGAGAGAGACTTTTGCACAGCTTGCCTACCTTGTTATTCCTGTGCCCGCTCCAGCATGCATGTCTGCCTATCTGTTGATTTGTGGCTTTGAGTGTGAATGCACATCACACTTCGATCTTTCATCTAGCAGCTCATTGAGAGGACACAGGTATGCTTGGATCTTTCTTCTTTTTTTAAAAAAACTTACAGAAAATAAATTTTGGAGTCCTCTACAAGAATCTAATATGAAGGAGTGATGTACTTTGAATTAAGACTGTGATTTGATTTGGGGGCCTGTGTGCTGATTTTAATGTTAGAAGGATGATTGCAGGCTACGAATTTAGTGAAGGACAAATATAAGACAAAGAAATGGACAAGAGGTTTGTCTTATCAGCTCACTCTTCAACTTTGACATTGAAAGCTGACCTTTTGTGATTATGTGATATCACTCTGTCTCCATCATGCATTAGGACAGAAAGAGCGCTTTAAAGCTCACTGAGCATTTGCTTTAGCACAAGTCTGTTAGAGCTAGGATAGGATCAATGGGAATCCAATTACTCAAGTAGGACAGGAAAGAAAGGTGGCTCACACAGCAGCAAAGGTTGCTCAATTTCTTAGCAAGTAAGGACACAGATGAGCCTCGCTCTTTGTTTGTGTGCACAGAGGGTTTAAAATGTTTGTGTGGTCAACTTGAAGGCTGCGCAGGCCTGCAGGGACACAAAGTTTGTGTGAGGAAATATGACGACTAGGACGTCAGACGTTTGAGAACCACCTGCTCACTGAGGAAGGGGTGGAGTTGAGGGGTTTTAACATCAAACTTTTTATTCTATTTTTCCCTCAAATCCAGACTCTTAACTTTTGAGCTGTTTTTGTTTGTTTGGCAACCTCAGCATAATAAAAAAAAAATACCTGGTAAACTTTGTCAGTGGCACAATTTTGATGTCCATCAAGTAGGGCCAAGCCACAGAAGAAAGGCTGTCCTGGTGAACCCTTCGCCAATTTAGTTCTGCAGACTTTCGACCCCATCCAATGAGGTGCTGTTTCCAGAGGACAGCCAAGTCAAATAGATTTCTGGGATCATTGTTTTTTAAACCAGCTGCAGGCCTTGTTATTACATACACACACAACAATGAACTGTAGCTTTTAATATTTAATATGATGAAAACTAATGTATAGTATATATGACTTTAAGCCATTTATTCATTCTAGAATGTGTATTTGCTTTAACGACTAATGTCTGCAGAGCAAGTTTCCCATGTGAATAATAAAGACAATCCAGCCTAACATTAAGCATTTTAGTCCTCAAAACTTAAGGGAATGTCTAATGAAATGCATCAAATAAACCCTGAATCAAATAATCAGAGCATTACTGTGTAATGGAAATATTTGTCTGTTGCCTAATACCCTCCTGTTGATTTTACCCACTCAGAGGGTTTATTGCACAAAAAAGTTCCAAGCTGTTGCATAACAGACAGGAAAGGCATTTGTTTTTCCCTGTGAGGCAACACAAAATAAACAGTGTTTCATTTTTGGAAAGTCGATGCATGCAAGTATGTGTGTTTAAAGCAGTAACAGTGAAGCAATACAAATCTTTGCATACAGCAAATGTAATTTTTATGCTCTTTACCAAATGGGAAGATTATTACCACAGTATCAATTATCACATTTTGGCAGCCACATTAACATTATTATTTACACTGTGCCACTTTCTGCCTATTTGCACTACTGTACATACTGGTATTTGTATTTATGTTTATATTTCATAAAGTTCTTATCCGTTTTTTAGTAGTTGAGCTTTATTTTGTTAGTTTTTAAATAATTTTTGCTCTTTTACTCTCTGTGACTCTACACACAGTGTTTCTGTTTCTATTTTTATTGAACTGAGCATGCACAAGGCACAAGAATTTCCCTCGGGATTGATAAAATTCTTACCTTATCTTATATTTATTGAGGTTGCGACCAATCCATAAACTTAACGTGGTTGAGTTGGTTTAGGTGAAGTAAAATAATTAAGTAATATCATTGAAAACCAATATAACATTGTTTTCTATACTCTGATCCGTTACCAATCTGGTTCTTGCCCTTTTTGGCTTTAAAATAAAAATGCTATATTTTTAATCTTCTTCTATTGTTCAATTCTACTCACTTTAGACACATTTAGAGGAAAAAATCTTTGACGAGGAAAGTAAATTTATAAAAGACATGCCAGACATATTTGACACCTAAATCAAAGAAATTTTTTTGTGAACCAAGGATCACTCAACTGAGCCACTAGAACACCAGCATGTGTTTTTGCTTATTGTTATTATTTTCTTGAAAGATCAGTAACATACAATGTCAAGTTAGGTATTAATGTAACAGATTTTCAAGGTGCAGAGAGGCTGTTAGAGGCTCATTAAGAGGTACATTCTGAAATCAGAGAGGCATGCAGACAGGCCACATGTTGTAAATGTGATACAACATTAGACAGAAGTGCTGAAAATGTCTATTCTGGGACTGCTATGAGGGTGACAAATTTGTGCAGCCAAAGCTGAGATGGGCACAGGAGGGTCACCTTCAGAATACAAGGCACATTTGGGCAGAATGCATGCGTACACACTAATACTAACCATTATTAGAAAAGCATATTTTATTCCAAAATTCAGATTTCACGTCATTAAATATTAACATTCCCTGTAAATTTAGAGGTGGATTGCTGAAAGGTTGGTGTTTCAGATATAATCATTTCCAGTTCACGTCACTGCTCTTGTCCAATTCTCATGCCATGTGAAATCACTAACAGAGCTGCCAGCCTCAGGCGACAGATGGAGATGTATACAGTGCCTAAACTTAGTAAGATATGCGGGTCGGGGCTATAGATAGCCACAGTCTGCTGCAATAACGAGAAGCTAGTGAGCAACTTTTTCCAATCACAATCCTCACTCATGTCAACGAGAGCACACGCAAGTAAAAGCTGTAACAGTAGCAGTCATGAGGGGATTTTGTGGCTATGCTGCAGAGTATCATTAACCACATTTCTTGGTGAAGGCATGAGGTTATGTTTTCAAAGAGTGGGACACATTTGAAGCAGTCTGTGCTCTTCTGGCCCGTAGCAGCATGCACTGTAGTGTGCATAAGCATAAGTAAGCACAAATTACATGACTTAAGCTGAGACATGAGGCAACAATCTGAAAATAACTATGGTAATATGTAATCAACACAGTCAGCATGGTAGCAGTTTGTGTCACGGACCCGGCAGTAGAGGTATTTTTGCCTTTTAAAGTCAAGACAACAAAGTTATGTTGAACATCAGCACCTTCGTGACTTGTTTACAACTCAAAAGACAAAGTTTGAGGCTTTTTTTTGTCTTGATCTGGAGCATGACATTTAGCATATTCAGAAAAAGTACTTAAGTGCTTGATAGAAGGCAGGAGCCCAACATCTGAACGCTACAGCAAAAACTGAGGCTCATCAGACCAGCAATGCTTTACTAATCATCTGTTGTCCAATTGTGGTGAGCCTGTGTGAATTGTAGCCTCAGTTTCCTATTCTTAGTTGACAAGAGTGGCACCCGGTGTGGTCTTCTACTGCTGTAGCATCTACTATATTGTGTTGGGTTTTCAGAAATGCTCTTCTGTATACCTTGGTTGTAACAAGTGGTTATTTGAGTTAGTGTTGCCTTCTGATCAGCTTGGAGCAGTCTGCCCATTCTCCTCTGACATCAACAAGGCATTTTTGCCCAGAGAACTGCCTTTTTCAGACCGTTCTCTGTAAACTCGAGACATGATTTTGTGGGAAAATCCCGGTAGAGCAGCAGGTTATAAGCACCAACAATCATGCCACATTCAAAGTCACTTAAATCACCTTTCTTCCCAGTTCTGATGCTCAGTTTGAAGATCAGCAGGTTGTTTTGATCATGACTACATGCTTAAATTGATTGAATTGCTGCCATGTGACTGGCTGATCAGACATTTAATGTTAACAAGAGGTCAGATAGGTGCACCTAATGAAATGGTCAGTGACAGTATGTTACTAATTGAGTGAGAAACATCTTTTCCTTATAATGCATTTTGTGTCTAAAAAATTTTAATCTGCAGATTAGCTAATATCTAAAACAATTAAAAATATTATGGGAAAAAGACCTGAAGCTTTGTCCCACCTCTGATCTTCTCTGTCTCTTCAGCAGCCAACCTTCAATCTGGAGGGAAAGGCCCCAGTCGAACCCACCAGGGGGGAAGGGGGAGGCAGGGAGGCCCTCAGCCCCATCCCTGCTGCTCTGCCACTGACTCAGGCAGAAAGCCCTGGACGCTGGCAGAGTGAGAGCCTGCTAGCAGAGTCCTGGTCCACAATGGGTGATGTAGATCCCGAGGACACCAAGAGCCTTGACAGCAGTGATGGGGCAGTGCTGACAGGGGGAGGAGAACCACTCCTCAAATTCTGACATGGTCCACCTGGAGCGGGAGGAGGCTGAGATGCTTGAGGAGGCAGAGGAGAAAGGGAAGAGAGCAGAAGAAGAGGAGGAAGAAGATGAGGAGATGCAGACAAGTGTGTTAAGTGTGTTGGGTGGGGAGAGGGAGCTGGTGGCACTCAGGGAGGAGGAGCAGGACCTCCAGGCTCCAGAAACTCAGGAGCTCCTGGTGTCAGCGGAGGAGCCTTATGTGGAGAGAGAGCCAAGAGAGTTCAGGCACGTGGTTCCCCCAATGGCCCTGCCTCCTTTGCCTATTGTCAAGCTCGATCCCCCCTCCACAACATCCACCCCAGTCCCTTCAACCACAACATCTGAAATAGAGGAGCTGTATTCCATTCAGGGCCTCCACCCTCCTTCTATCCTTGCACCAATGGCACCAGAGCCTCCAGCAATGAGTCTTGAGCAGCTACAGTTCTCACAGATACCACTCTCAGACGTGGATAAACATTCAGTTAAAGAGCCTAAGGTGGCACCAGAGAAGCCGCAGTCACAGCCAACTGCTCCCAAGACCAAATCTCGGAGCTCCACTGATCTGCTGTATGGAGGAGCTGCATTAGTAGCAATTGTGGGAGTGGTGGCATATGGTGCAGTGGTGTACTGCAGAAAGTAGAAAACCTCTCTTTGAATCCTGCAAAGCAACCTTTCAGCACAGTTTTTTTTCTTTCTTGTTTTAAAAGTTGATTCCAACTGCAATATTCCACTTCACTATCTGAATCCTGGATTTTACTCTCTGGCGCTCGTTGCTAATTAGATACACTGATTTGATGTTCTGAATTCGTTTTATGCTACCTCAGCTCACAGCAGAGCTCATGGCCTTTGTTTTTCTGTTTGATCTCTGAGGAAACTTATACAATAAAATGTAACCTGAAATACAGTAATCACTTTAAGTACAGTTTTAAAGTTCCTCATACTTGAAGAGTTTCTTTGTCTGTGTGTGTCTCATTACTTCATGACCACATGCCACTTCCTCTGTAAATGTTACTATATACCTTTTTAAACACCTGAGCCATAATGAGATACAACTTCATGTGTTTTACTTTAGTTCAGTGACATTTCATATTTAGGATACTTTTTGTTAATGTCAATCTTTCCACAGTGTTGAAAAGCAAATTATTATATACATTACACACCAAATGTAAAGTATCAGAGTACTGGGGCAGCAGTAATTGAACTAAAAACCTGCAAGCTACACCAACATTTCCCAAACTTTTTACCTTTAAAGTTTTTCTGCACAACATTGAGTCAGCAGTCTGAGTCCTGTTGCTTATGTTTCTGTATGTTCTTGCACTCACTGTGCACCTACAGGCACATGTGTAGAGTGGGGGCAGGTTATGATTGCCCCCACTAGTGTCCCCAACCAGTGCAATCCATGCAGAGTACTGTTAATCTCACAATGCCCAACACCATAAAATAAGTGTATGGACAGGACCAGTAGGAATGCCAAGTATTTTACTAAAGTAGAAGCTTAAGGTACTTTTTCCTTATTTAAATATAATTATTTCCTGCTTCTACTCTACTATATTTTATGTGCAAATATTGCACTTTGTACTCCATACCATTTATTTTAAAGCATGTTAATTCAGTGCTGTTATTCCTCTGGATGCCGACTTCAGGGATCCTCAGGTTTAAAGCTGAGATGAGATGAGTTAGATAAACTAAGACATGTCGAGCTTATGTGAGCTCGAGCAGGACACTAAACTTAATTCCAGCTATATAAGCCCTCACAAAAGGTCTAAAACTTTAAAACTAACTTTAAAGTTTTCCTTTATACATAATTGTTTTTTTGCTCTATTCTGCCGTCTGCTGGCCTGTTTGCACCAATACAGACCTTAAGAACACAAGCCATGATACTAACATGAGCCCCAGGACAAGAGAACCTCTTGTTCACATTTCCATCCATCCATTTTCTTCTGCTTATCCAATTCAGGGTTGCATGAGGTTTTGTTCTGAAGCATTTAAAGGGCAGACTGTCAGTGACACCAAAAGTGCGAGTTTTATTCTTTGGTAATCCAGCTGGTTTACCAAAGAATAAAAAAGGTGTAAAAAGGTAACGGTGCCTGTCAACAGAAATGAACACTGTTTAAACTTTAACGCTGAAGAGAGCCTCTGAGCCAGCTTAGTCCATCTGTTTTGTTTTTTCCCCCCCTAATATGTCACCCATTACACAAATGTGATCTCAGCACATAGATAATGATTATAACTCTGCGGTCAGAGAAGCTTTCAGTTTAATAGACTAATTATGCACGAATGGCTTTGTCACTTCTTGATTTTCATCGAGTGCCAGTAAATAAAGAAGAACAATAGTACTGACTGTGCTGTGGTTAACCTGCCGTTCCCACACTGGCGCAAACATGCACGCAGCTATTGAATTGAGAAGGGGAAGGAACATGCTTCTTTGTTTGGAGAGATACAGCTGCAGCCTGTCTGCTCTGCCTGAAAATATACTGCAACACCTTCACAGACAAACCTCAATCTCTCTCCCTGCCTTTGCATTCTCTTCACACTCTTCCATCCCACTCAAAAATACAGCCAACTCAACAATAAAATACAGTTAATTGCAATTAATGCATAATACTTAAATAGTAAAGCAATGTCAGACAGATGATTCTGAAATATCCCAAGAGGCAAGAAATATATCTATTTCCATCCAGGGAAAAAAAATGGTTTGCATCATGAAACTGAAAAACTTGGAATAAATATCTGGGCTCTCATGAAAATTCAGAATTCACAATATCCAGAGAAAATTTGACAAAAACTATCTGGCAGATGACTGTGTGTATAGAATATAGATATATATAATATATAGAACAGGATAAAATAAAATTAAACTCAGAATTAAATTCAGCACCATTCAGCACAGGGAGAATACAAAGAACACAAAACACAGTAGAAAAGATTATTTAGAACAGAATCAAAAACACAACAGGTCACAATGGAATAGAATCACACAGAACAGAATAAATGTGTGTGCACTCAATTGATGCATTACATGCTAAATAGCAGCATGCTAGCACCTTGTTTCAGTTTAGTAGACATTTTATACAAAGCACAAAAGATGGATGCATCCACCACGATGTCACCCAGTGGTTTGTGAAGTCCTTAAGATGAAACCTCACCTGGCGAGGAAATGGTGGGGCTGGCAGTGAAACTGCACACTCATTGGTTTACAACTGGATAATCCTCCTTTCTAACACTTAGAATGACAAAAATTTACAGAAGGGCTTCCAATTTTATTCAATGTGACCCAAAATGAACAACTTTATCAGTTAAGTAATTACTGAGGTCAGGGTAAGGGTACTGCCCCCCTGGTGACCATTAGAATGCACGCAGGTTTACGGCCCTTCCTGCTGGCTTTACTTTGTAGACCCCAAAGCAACATTCATCTTTTGTACTGGCTGTGGTCTCATATGTTAACCTGTATTTGATCAAGTCAAAAGACTGTACGGTTCTGAAGAGAATAGAAAATAACAGAATGTGCCCAAGTGACGTATAACAGACTGTCAAGGCAGGCAGAGTGTGGACCCAGATGCAGGACTCTAATGGCAGACATAAACATAAAGCAGTTTTAATGCTGAGTTCACAGGCAAAGACAAAAAAACTCCAGGAAGGACAACAAGGACAAATACTGCAAAACCCAAGAAATGCCAGGCAAACCTGCAACAAAAAGAGCACACAACTGTGAGAAGACAACACAACCGAGTGGACTTCAGTGCAGCGTTTGATACTGTTGACCATAACATTTTATTACAGAGATTAGAGCATGCCATAGGTATTAAAGGTACTGCACTGCAGTGGTTTGAATCATATTTATCTAATAGACTCCAATTTGTTCATGTAAAAATTTCCATTGTTTTGCAGATGATACTCAGCTTTATCTATCCATGAAGCCAGATGACACACATCAATTAGTTAAACTGCAGGAATGTCTTTAAGACATAAAGGCTGGATGACCTCTAATTTCCTGCTTCTAAATTTAGATAAAACTGAAGTTCTTGTGCTCGACCCCAAAAATCCTACAAACATGGTGTTGAACCAGATACTTACTCTGGATGGCATTACCTTGGCCTCCAGTAACAGTGTGAGAAATCTTGGAGTCATTTTTGACCAGGATATGTCCTTCAATGCAAATACTAAACAAATATATAGGAACGCTTTTTTGCATTTGCGCATTATTTCTAAAATTAGAAACATCCTCTCTCAGACTGATGCTGAAAAGCTAATTAATGCATTTATTACTTCTAGGGTGATTATTGTAATTCATTATTATCAGGTTGTCTTAAAAGCTCCCTGAAAAAGCCTTCAGCTGATTCAAAATGCTGCAGCTAGAGTACTGACAGGAACTAGAAAGAGAGAGCATATTTCTCCCATATTGGCTTCTCTTCATTGGCTCCCTGTTAAATCTAGAATAGAAATTAAAATCCTTCTCCTCACATACAAGGTCTTGAATAATCAGGCCCCATCTTATTTTAAAGACCTTGTAGTACCGTATCACCCCAATAGAGCACTTCACTCTCAGACTGCTGGCTTACTTGTGTTGTTCCTAGGATACTTAAGAGTAGAATGGGAGGCAGAGCCTTCAGCTTTCAGGCCCCTTCTCTGTGGAACCAACTCCCAGCTTGGATTTGGGAGACAGATACCCTTTCTATTTTTAAGATTAGGCTTAAAACTTTCCTTTATGATAAAGCTTATAGTTAGAGCTGGATCAGAAGACCCTGAACCACCCCTTAGTTATGCTGCTATAGGCCTAGGCTGCTGGGGCGGGGGGGAGGGGGGCTGGTCCCATAATGCACTGTTTCAATTTCATTCACCTCGTTTACTCTGTGTATACTTCACTCTGTATTTAATCATTAGTTATTATTAATCTCTGGCTCTCTTCCACAGCATGTCTTTTGTCCTGTCTCCCTGTCCTCAGCTCCACTGTTTGCAGCAGATGACTGCCCCTCCCTGAGCCTGGTTCTGCTGGAGGTTTCTTCCTGTTAAAAGGGAGTTTTTCCTTTCCACTGTTGCCAAATGCTTGCTCATAGGGGGTGATTTTGACTGCTGGGTTTTCTCTGTATTATTGTAGGGTCTTTTGCTAAATACAAAGTGCCTTGAGGCAACTGTTTGTTGTGATTTGGCATTATACAAAAAAAATTGAATTGAATAGGAAAATGAGAAAATTGATGCAGCAATTTAATGAAATGTGCAAACATACATGGAAATACAGTATTTAAGGCAAAAAACACAGTTGGTTAAATTCTAAATGGATCCTATCCCGGCTGACATAGGGCAAGAGGCAGGGTACACCCTGTACAGGTTTCCAGGCTGTCACATGGCTAATACAGAGAGACAACAACCATTCACACTTATGGGCAATTTAGAATCACCAATTAACCTAACCCCACTAACTGCATGTCTTTGGACTGTGGGAGGAAACCAGAGTAAACCCACATAAACACATGGAGAATATGCAAACTCCACATAGAAAGACCTGGGACAAGGTGGACTCAAACCTCTAACCCTCTAGCTGTGAGGCAACAGTGCTAACCACCACACCACCATGCTGCCCTGTGCTATACAAATATACTAATATAATAATAAAACAATATTAGTACATGAGAATACAAATGTTACAATTTAAATTTAAATTTTAATGTTCAGCTGACCTTTGCTGCTGCTGCTGTTCTGAGGTTTGCAGCTCTTTGTGGATGGACTGAAGTCAACATTATGTAAGCAGATGCTTCACAAGCTCACCTGGCTGATTTCCATCTCCTACATGGACGGTATACTGTTTATACCATCTTTATATTGAACAGTATACAGTTTGTATAAAGGTGGAACACCACAGTTGCTGTGTTTCACACTATGAAAAATAACTTCACATTATATACCGATCCAATATCAGATTTTAAAAAATTAGGATATTAAATGTAAGCTTTAAATTTCTAGTTTATCAGATGTAACTGAGCAGCCCTTACCTTTAAATATACAGTTTGTGTGCTTGCTGATATTTGTTGAGCTGATAGAAATGCACCATTTGAAATTACCTGCCCCTTAAATAAACATTTCTTCCTTTATGCTCGCCTCTGTTCTGCAGTGCTAGCACACGTTCCGGCCCATTTCAGTCCCTGAGTAAAGCACTTTATGCTTTTGCCTTTCATCTCCTTGTATGCGATAAGTTGCGTACACCAATAGGATCATCCTTTATGTGTTATTGGTCCCTTCATTTAGCTTCCTGACTTCTTGTCAGCTACCCTTCCACTGAGACCATTTCTGATGAGGTTTCAGCAATCAACTACTCTGAGGTCCTGTGTCAGGTCTTTGCAGGATTCTTTTCCTATTTCTTAAGGACAGGGCTTTCAAATATGGTTCATCTACTCTATGTAGTTTTTAGGCCTGCCACTTTTTTTTCTTTTTTTTTTTTGTCCTCCACTTTGTAGAGTTTATTTTGTTAAAATGTTTTATGGACACACTGCAACCTATTCAGAGATATGCCAAATTTTCAGCTTTCAGCTCTTTGACAATCACCTTGTTGGTGCAAAAATACTATTTTATGCTGTCAAATTATGTCATCCATGGCATTTTTCATAGTTTCAACTAAATAAATGGGAGGAAAATACATGTTTTTGTGACAGGTATAATTTAAAATTGTTTATTTGCTAAGTTGTCTGTTATGTGTAGATACAACACTGGTTCATCCCTTAAGTTAGGTGTAAAAGAAAGTCTGGCTCCTTGGAAGCAAAATACAAAGAAATGAGGGTTGGCTCACCAGTTTTGCACAGGATGCACATACATCTATTTTTTTAAACAGTTTATAGTTCAGCATGTTAACATGCCAGCATTATTTGCAGGTATTTGACCAAAAGAACAGGCTGGACTGTTTTGACTGTACGATCAACTGATAAAAACCTAAGGGAACACCAAAATTATTCCACATTGTTCTTTGGGTACTGTGAATCTGCACGAAATGTTGCAATATTTCAGTCTAGACCATACTCCACTGCAGTTATTAGCAACCCTGGAGAGCATAATCAGACTAGGTTAAAATGAAAGTAATACAACAGCCACCACGATTTCAAAAAGTAGCTCGTGTTGGTTCCCTGTTGTTAGTGAATGCAGTAAATGATCTCTTTAGTGATGAAGAAAAAGAAAGACCAAATACCAGTGGTAATATAAGAATATAGCATATACAACTAATGAAAAGCCAGATGAGCAAACACTGCATCCCACACTGTGCCACGACCAGCACACAGCTGTCAGACCTCGGCTGCAGTCGGACAGGTTGTGGTCTTTAATTTATGGAGTTTCACCCTGAATGGAAGCAGGGAAAGACAAAGTGGGAGCGGGGACAAGGTTTGTGGTTCTTTGTTTTTTATCAGCCTTCTGCACAGGCAGGAAATACACACATGTGCCACACACTTACATTTGCATGCTTGCCCCGACAGAGACACACACACGCACTGATAATATGGTAATCCACTGTAACAAGGTGAGGGTTTTTTATTGGTTGGAAAACATGTTAAAGAATAAACGAATCTTTCAGAATAAAAAATGGGGAGCATATCATCTAAGTGAAGCTAACATAAGTTTTAGTCATGCTATGATCTGTGCATTTCCACGTCTTTGTGGCCATGATGTTTCCAGCTCTGACTGCCAAACTTTAACTGGGCTGAAAGGGGAACTTCAGGAACGAGTCAGTTGATATTTAAAACTCCACGCCTGTGAAAAAGAACTTCTCAAAAAAACTGTGTTTATTTGAACAGGGGGGTTAGCTTTGTGGAGGAAAAAAAAGACACGCTTACTTTAACAGTGATGACAATATTAACCATTAACCTTTACAATCACTTCTATCTGAAACTGCATTTAAAGCATTGAGGTCAATTTGAAATTTAAATGTTCATGTTTTTTTTTTATTACTGTTATTATTATTATTATTATTTGGCATTAACTCCACAGTGAGTCCTTATACATCTGAATATGAGGCTTGTTTTTGGCTATATAACAGTAAACGGCATCAGCTTCTTCTCTTTGATGACCATGTGTATTGTACAGAAACAAAAATACGTATGAGGGCTTCTCAATCTGATTTGAACTGAATTGTTTTAGTTTTGTTTTTAGTTAATGTGTGACTTTTTGTGCTGTGTAAGGCAGGAATTTCAGCTTAAAATTTCATAAGCAAATGTGGGGAAAACATGAATGATAATTTACTAGATAAAGGATAGAAAAATTATATCAAATGATGCTACAGTGGACATAAAATTGGAAGATGAATAAAAAATGCACCCTTATTCTATTAATGTTCTGTTAATTTATTGCAGTATCTTCTTAAGATTTTAGGAAATTGTTTATGTGCAGAAGACAAAGGCCACAATGGAAAATTGCCTGCAGCTCAATTGGCTCAAATTTCATTTTTCCACAAAGCGAATAACTTGACAGCCTAGATTATAGCAACATCTCGCCCAGTATGCAAATTCTCAAGTCAGGCTGAGAATTGGTGGTATTCCTGGGTCAAGTGTGCAATAAAAGGTTTTTGTTGTTGGTAGATTGTAATCTGTGTGATGTGAGAGAGAAAGTGATGCTCAGAAGTCTATCTGATCTGTGTTTCCAAAAAAGAAGAAGTGCGCTAAATTAGAACATTTAAATTGACCGGCCTCTCTACCGATTCATGTGACTGAATGGTAAACGGGTATTGGAGGTCTCCAACATATATATACCTGTCCAAACTGTACACCTGCACTAGTGTAGCAGTACTCACCTGTAAGGACCGAAATGGCCTCAAGTGAGGGAAACACATACAAAATGGTGAGTTAGGATGTAAGTTAATTACAGATGTTTGGATCTTAAAATAATTCGAATTATTTTTATATGAATGTTATGCATGTTATTTTACTTCTTTATATTTTTTTTGTGTAAAAATAAGATGGATTTTTATTTCAGGCATCCTTGGACAGCGACATTAATCAGCACTTTCAGGATGCAATCGATGTGATTCAGCAACATTCAAATAATTCATACTATGAGTCAGGTGAACATTATACTTCTATTGCACATTTGGCTGTTTATTATTTTCTTTTTAGCGTGGTAAAAACACATTTAGAGTGATTTATTTTTTCAGTCTATGATTCTTGATATGCTAAAGTTGAAATTTTATTTTCAGATTATTCATGTTATGAGACTCTGGGTAATCACCAGCAATCTCTGCAGTGCCAGATCTCCTGTTGCCTCGTCACACACCAGTCCGAAGTCCCAACCCCTGGTTATGACTGGAATGATGCTGTAAGTACAAAGGCAAGAATTTGTGTGTTTGAAAGCCAAGAAAAAGCTGGATATTTATATTAAATGTGTCTTTTACAGCAGCAGTCTTGGCCTCCAGTCATCCCAGATGTCCCTTTGAGTCATTCAGCGCAAAATGAATCCCCACATTTTTATTCCATCTTACCACCACAGAGGAACAACAAAGGTGGTCAGTATTTTCAGAACACTTAAAAATCAGTTGTTCTCACATTTTTTTTGTACAATCAGCACTGAAATGACACTGTTCTTGATCTCCTCAGGTTCGGAAGAAGCTCAGACTTTATGAATACCTACATGAAGCTCTGAATGACCCCAACATGGGTGACTCAATCCAGTGGACGGACAGTGGCAGTGGCACCTTCCACTTTATCTCTAAAAACAAGGAGAAGCTGGCCGAGTGCTGGGGCCAGCGCAAGGGCAACCGCAAGACCATGACATACCAGAAGATGGCCAGAGCTCTGAGGAACTACAGCCGCACCGGTGAGATAATCAAAGTCCGCCGCAAGCTCACCTACCAGTTTAACCCAGACATCCTGCACAGGCTCGGCTCTGCACACGTGTCCATGCACCTGCCCCGCCACCCTCCACAGGAGGAGACCCACACTCAGCAACACAACCTATCTGAGCAGAGCTACCACAGCTCTGCAGCAGTAGACTGGCACAGCTGGTACACGCACTACCAGCCGCATGAAGACTACGACTTGGCCACAAGCTTCACCTCACACACCAAACTCTGAGCTGGAGGAGAGTTCTCAAGATGTCAAAGTTTTCAAAGACTCAAGCGTTTTTGTTCCATACCGATACCTGTAATAATTAATATTGTAATTTTAATTAATTAACAAAAAGTAACACTTTCCAGTTATGGTTTTTTTTTATCTTACTTTTCAAATATGAGAGAAGAGAATGTAGCAAAAAAATTTTAAAATGTGATGACTTTATTTCAACAAGTTTACCAAACAGCATACAAATTCTCTGGCAGTTGAAACAAGTATTGTGTGGATGATTTGACATACTGTTTGTTAACCAGGTTGACCTGTCGGGGCAACGCGTCTGCATTTCACAAACAAAAGCCAAGAGAAAAATTTACCTCAGAGAAACAGGTTTAAGGGGTTTTCCCTGGGCTTTTTGTTTCTGGGCCCATATTTATTCAGAGCATGTCATAATTTGACAATTTGTGACAGAAACAGTGACAGGCTTTGTATTCTGTATGCTGTCATTCAAAAGTGATTGTGTACCTTATTTTAGCTGTTTTTACTTGTTCATGAAGGAGTTTTGACTGTGTATTACTTGTAAATACTTCTAGACTTTAAAATATTCTCACTTTGTAATATATAACAAAATCATCTTTATTTGCATTGCTTTACACCAACACATTAAATGTAATTAGTTCAGTAATACAGGCAGGCATGAAAAAAGAGTGAAAGTAAAATGATGAATGATTCAAAACCTTCAGTTAAAATCTTGGATGCTTCACAAAAATTTTTTAAAAAGGTTTTCATTTGTGCATTTTATTGCTAATAATACAGATATGGAACTCTTTGCAGTAGTTGACAGTAAATTGAATTTTAGCACTTGGGAAATTGAAAATCATGATTATAAATCTTTTCATTTCTGTCTGTGCCTGTTTTACTTGATTTTAATTGTCATACGTGGATCTTGTATCCTTAAAGAGCTGCATTTTGTACGTTTTTTAATTTTAATACGCTCCATTTTTATCCCGTCTTTTATCGTTTGCATTGTTTTATGCTATTTTAAACACTCTGCAAATTAGGTGTAAATGTTTTTACATGTTCAAATAAAGTAAATACAATCAAATCAGTTCACTTAATGTCTGCTGAGAGCCAGCAGCTGGTTAATATTTTCCTAAAAACAAAGATTAACTGTAAGTAAGTGTTTATTTATAAGCCACTCAACGAAACAGAATTCACAAAACATTAGTGAAAGGGTTTTTTTTCTTTTCTTTTTTGTAACTTGTCTATTTTAATTCAAATATTATATATAAAAAAACTGGAATTCATTTAAATGTGTTTAATTTTATTTTTACAAATTTACTGAATTTATAATTACCATCATTTTTCTTCTACATTATGTAGGATTAATCCCCAAATGTATAAATATACAGTGTGATGTTTGAGGATAATTAAATTTTTGGCAGACAATATACATAAAAAGAGGTAATACTCGCAATGTTTAATTGTAAGATTTTTTTTTACACATGAAGCATTAAGGGAAAAATTATTTCACATGATTGCACTACTACTTAGCCAATAATACCAAATATTATAATTAGCTGTTTTATAGTTCAAATGGTAAGGATGGAAACATCCGTTTGTTTGGTTTTACTGATATAAAATTTTTTGCTGCAGTCACTTTTATCTGTCAAAAGAAAAAATCCGCACTGCTATTATCATTCAAAAATATATTTTAAAAAAAAACATGCTGAAAGATTTGGCACAGTCTCCAATGCAGTGAAATATTACAACAGGCACAAAAAATATGAAATTAAGACACATCCTGTGAGGAAAAATGTGTCAGCAAGTGTGTGTTTTCCTGAATCGAGAGCATTGTGTAGAAGCTGCCTCCAGGCCAGGTCTTATCTGGTTCAGCGGGAGGATGTGGTCAGTGCTGGGAGGCTTTGTTGATGGGTTGACTGGTGCTTGTGTTGGGGCTTTGTGGGATGGTGGTCATTGTTCCTGCGAGCCCAGGGTAGAAAACGTTTGGTTTTATGTATGCAGAAAGCCCGCTCCTGTGGGGGGTATAATAAGAGTCCCCAAACTTGAGTGTCTCAGTGTCAGTTGTGTGTAATTCTCCCATTCTGCAAGGACTGTGCTGCATTCGAATCAGCCTTATCGGTGATGGTAAAGAGAAGTCTACAAAATTTCTTAAACTATCCATTTAATTCTGACATATTCAAGGCTGGTTTTATATTATTTACCTCTATCAGAATTTTTTCCAGGAGACTCAGTCTGATTTGGAGGTTATCTTAGAGTTCCTAGAGGAGTACCACAGACAAAGCAATGCAGAAAATGGTAAGTGAAAAGACTGGAAAACTAAATTAAATTATTCTTTGATTTTATTTGACTGCAGCCTTTGAGTAATTTTCTGCTTTTTCCAGTAGACAAGATGCACTGGACTGCAGGTGTGCCCATCGAGGAACAAAGTGTACTTGTGGATGAAACATGCAAGGAACACTGTACATACTGTGAGCCACCTGTAAGCATGAACATTTTGATTTTTTTTTCTTTTT